>JAODUD010000050.1:3102420-3114878 GCA_026784285.1 Stomatorhinus walkeri | reverse complement strand
TAACATTATGGTAATAACAGTGATAATGGTAGTATAGTGCAGTTTGTAAATATAGGTCTACATTTATAGACATTTCTAACTATTTTTAAAATATATTTTCTGTATCTGCTTGTCCTGTTCAGGGTGACAGGGGGTCTGGAGCCTATCTTTGAGGGTATGGGTGCAAGGCAGGGAACAACCCAGGATGGGGCGCAAACCCACAACAGGGCATACGCATACACTTTCATACCTATGGACGATCCGACTATTCCAATTAACCTCGGCATTTTTTTTGACTGTGGGGGTGAGGTAAAACTCTTGTGCCCAGAGAAAAGCCCACAATGACACCTTGGGGACACATGAACCCCAGCGACACGGGGTCGGGGCAGGGACTCGAACCTGGATCTTAGAGGTGTGAGGCGACCTTGCTAACCACTGCACTGTTCCCCTTATAACCAGCCCAAACCAAAATAATAAAAAAGAAATATGAATTGTTTTATTTTATAAGTGGAACCACAGAACCATGTGATGCCCCCCCACACCATAAATATAACTGGCTCCCAAGGGCCCCCCCCTCAAATATAACTGGTTCCTCAAGGCCACCTGAAACAAAAATTTCTGTAGGTGCCACTGACAGAGATGACATTCTGCCACATTTGGATCCGCAGTTTAAATCTGAGACAAGTTTCTAGCTGCCGAACTTCAGCGGGGAGCATTTGTCAGGCCATAATTGTTGGCAGAATAATTTTGAAAAACTAGCTTTGGAAAGTTATGGTTTTCGGTTCATAACGCGTACATATTTGGAAAAAAGTAGCCTTGATTAAACAATTTTGGATTCTAAAACAGGCTTGATGAGAGCTTCTCTAATCTGTTTTGCTCGACACTTTCATAATACTGCTGGGGAGGGGGGGTTTATGAAACATAATGTCTGATTAAAGTTTCCTAACCGTCCGTGAAGTAGAGAGTACGTGATGACAACCTCTCCTCATGTGATGTAATTGAAACAGCCGATGGCGTAAACCTTGCAGGGGATCTGCCAGTGGGTGCGGCTGCGGGCAGGCAGTGCAGATGTGATCTACAGCCATCCGCAGTTAAAGACAGGCGGCAGATTGTTGGATGAGCTTTCTGACACTTGGTGATTAAAATCTCCGCCACACGCTGGGACCCAAGGCCATCTGTGAATAATATGGGGATCGTTCACTTATGCATCTTCCCCAGGCTGATGGGGGGGTATTTGGGTCACTACTGAAAAACGTTCGCATATTTCATGCTACTCCATATTGACTTTGCTTCACCGTTAGCGATTGCTAATATTTACTGTCAACGAAACCTCATCCCGTTTACGTATTTGATGGTGTGTTTCTGCCCTTTGCCCTTGATGAAATGCTTAACTGGGCCCGACAGCATTATTACCCAAGCAGAAACGTACTCAGAAAAGCCTACAGTACGAATATTAAGCTCCTAATGCGACGGCATTCTCCTTGCTGAACACATGCGCAACTTAGCGAATCTGGATCAGCACGGATTCGCTTTGTTTGCCCTGCACAAACGGCGCTGTTTGTGCCAGAGTAATGCGGAGAGGAGGCCCGGTGCGTGGCGAGTGGATATTTAATGCTGAATTATGAAAGTGGGATATCGGTGAGGCTGCTGTGGATCCTCTCCCACCGTCAACATTTTGGCAGCTGTTCAGCGTCGGAACTTGGCAGGTACAGCACGCCGGGGAGATCGTCTCCCTTTCTTCTCTACCCGCTCTGCTAACACTGGCCTCATTTATCTAGCTATCCCTCTTACTCTCCCCCATTCTTCCTCTCTCTCTCTCTCTCTCTCTCTCCCCTCCCAGTATCTTCATCTACACTTCCAAATCCCCCCTAAATAACCGATGTTATTTTTACGCCGTCAGGCTCGCCTACACGTGCAAGTCTTATCGACAGATTGGACGTTAGGCTGCGTGCCTCTCGCTGGCGAAAGAGACCGCTAGCTCTGCTCTTCTGTCGCACCACATAGAGTCACTAAATACCTGAACACCTAGTACTTCCACCTCAGAAACTTAAGCCCTATATTTAAATCCAACAATCTGGGGAAAGTAAAGGGCTTCGATTCTACACAAGTAGGGTTACTAAAAATTGACTTCTGCTTCGATTAACTGCATTTTTACTACATTTATAAGACTATTATCTGTAATTAATAAATATATTACACCCAGTTTATCTACTGTAATAAGAAGTAAGTGACACAATTGGGCTGCAGGAAACTGAGGTAACAGTCCAGCTGGTCCTACTTATCAGGATGAGTCATGTCAACATATCAGGCCTCACACAATCTGGCCTGTTTTCTTGGATAAGCTGGAGTGTCTGTGCATCCTTCAAGCTAACAGTCTCAATTAGAAACGTGTAAATATATTATCTCAGCGGGCAGAGAGAGGCAGAACTGCTTGCTAAAGTTACTCATAAAGACGTTTATTAAATAGTTTAGGGCCTCGCCGTGTTACTCTGCCTCGGGGTTTGCATTGTAGTCGCTGTCTTTATGATTCATTGTTTAGCTACGAAAGCTGCTGAATTAAATTAGTCACAAATGATCCCCACATTTCTTTGTCTTGCATCATCGCTTACAGTTCATTGTGAGCGATTATGCACTTGAAGAGATAATGTTCCTGAAAAACAAAATGGTGTCTTTCTTCAGACAATTAATACGTGATTGGTTAATTAATAAAATAAGGATACATTGTTTCAACTTTCTATTCCTCCATGTCTCACTGTCATTGATTGGTTAATGAATACATTGTATCTTTGGTAGATATGTTGGAATGCCTCCTTGGGATTGGCTAATGAATAGCAAATGAACGCGGTCGCACTTTGATTGACATGTTAAGGTCACAATTGCCTGCCGGGAATCCATTCTGGCACGCCCTCTTGTCTGTGCCATTCAGTCCAGCCAGACCACCAGGAGCTATGCTGGCAAAACGACTGGCTGCTACTCCCTGCTTCTCCCCAGTCACATGACACATCTCGCCCCTAGCCTGTCTCAAGCAGCCCCTGTCGAAGTCTGATTAAGGTACGGGGCCCTGAAATTCGGCATCCGTCTCTCGCCGCGTGCCTCATCTCTCACGTCACCAGCCCACGACTCGAATGTGGAGAGAGGTTAAAAAACTCAAAAGGCGTACAATAAAGCCCCAGCCTGATCCCGGCCCGAATGCCATGGTAATGTTTAAGCCTGACCCAAGCTGTCCCAAATTACACAGATGATTCAGGAGAGCGGTGTCTGTCTGCTACCTAGCAATATCATTACCATTCTGAAAATGATGCTGTTACATGGGCAGTATAATCAAATATATGCATGTATGCACGTTTGCTCTAATATGCATCGGTATAGGCACACAAAATAGGTACGGTATATATTTAAATACATGTATATACATTTTTGATATGTATAATTATGCATATTGATATAGAACGATAATGTCATGTTTGCCTTTGCTTGAAAAGGCCATTGCATTTCACGATGACCTTTGCTGATCTCAGATGTGATAACAAAGCAGTATTTCGGCATCGTGCTCGATGAGGCACGGACGCTCCGGCAGCGGGGTGTGGGGGATACGCTGGATCTCAGCCTTGCCCTCATGGCTATGAGCCTAATCGCCCAGGGAAGCCCACGGCATCCGCGGCCACTGCACGTCCGCAGCCATTGGCCGCCGCTCGCTCTGAGCCGCCGCGGGGCACGACCACAGCGCGTCTCCGCCGCCCGTGCTCAGCTGCCGGGGCTGGGGCTACCCCAGGGCATGTCCTGATGTGTGCCGCGCGCTCTGACAACCTTGGGCCGCCATCCAGGAAGAAAAGGTGACGCCCCCGGTGGTGTCTGCGGGTCTCTGCCACATGGCCCAGCGCCGCCTTCCCTCTGCTGCCCCCCAGAGGCCATGTCCCGCCGTGTGGGTTTGACACCACTCCCAGCGAAAAAACGTGTGGCGGGCAACCTGTATTTGTTGTGCCATTAAGTTTGCAAATGCGCTCATTATTAATGAATTACAAGGCATCCCGGGTACATTACTGCGAGTGTGTCATGCATTATTTAATCTGGTCATTATCTTTAACATTCATTTTGGAGATAGAGTGAGGGCAAGTACCCTGTAGTAACTGTCAATCTGTTCTTTTATTTGTCAGCTCACTTTTCATTTATATTCACTCTACTCCAAAGCGTCTTACTCCTCATCAGTGCTCTACGGAAAGACATTCGATAAATTTTGACATGTTCAAGTTCCTTCTTTTCCCCATGCGTACTCATCCAGCGTGTGTTTTTCAGCCATTTTTTCGCCCAGCCGATGCATGGATTGACTGCCTGATTGGCGGTTTATGTTGATCATTTCTTCCTGCGGCTATTAAACATTTTACATTCCCTACTCCTTCGGAATGCATTCATTGAACGTCTAAAAGGAGTGTGTAGGCTGTCACATGTCTCAAAGCATTTCATTCATAACACTTTCAATGAACAAGGTATGAGAACTTTAACACACATATGACGAACATTATACTAGTCTAATCATATAATATTTGTTGTTAATGTATGTTAAAGCTATCATGTCTTGTTCATTGAAAGTGTTGAAAACTACTGCTGGTTATGAATTCTCTACGAATGTATTACAGTATAGGCATTATAAGGTGCATTTAATTTAAAGCTTTGCCAAACAAACTATAACTTATCTTGGATTTCTCAAATATTTCCACCTAAGGTTTAAGTCCTTTCAGAACCTTTTCCAAAACCCAGAGAATGACATAGTATTAGAAATATGTGAATCTACATCTAATAGTAATGAAATGAGTCATCCCAGTGCCTTTGGCTGACAATCTTTGATTGGAGGAAAATGACAGAGAAAGGGAGTATGAAATGTATTCACACATGCAAATAAAATATGCACATCTGTTACCTGGCAGGAATTAGCCTTTAATGTTGGCCTGTGGAGCGTAACGATGGCCTTTTCCATAAGAACATAGGCCCACATTGCACACAACCTTATGTTAGGAACATATCAACTGCAGACTATGACCATTAAGTGCGCTGTGGTTCTTCAGAGGTTGCAAAAAAGTAACCCAATTCTGCAAAGTATCATTGTTTTGGGGTTTTGGTGTTGGATGTTGTCTGCCTGGCACGTGTCGTCGCCAGTATAGGCTCCAGATCCCCCACAACGCTGAACATGATAAGCGGTTAGAGAAAATAGCAGGATTAAAGGATGGATTGGGTTAATAAGTACTGAATGGAGTTCAGTATTTATCATTAAAGTACACAGACAAGTAATGATGGAAAGAAAGGAATAAAATAATAATTTATTAACCAAAAACCCCACATAATTGTTTGCTTTCATTCAGTTTTTGCAAACAGTGGTGAAAGTCATGTTTATTTTCAGAAAACGTGAGCAGATTAAGCCGCATGACGTTAAAATGACGTCGATCGCATTAATCATTTTCCTGTTATATTGCATGATTTATTCGTCGCCGTGTGATTTTTTTTTCCCCATGCCACTCGTTCCTTCTGTCACAACCAGCTTAATTCCCTCGAACCGTCGGATCGGCAGGGATACGGGGTTCTGAAACGAATCCCGGCAGCCCGTCTTCGGGCTGCAGCGAAACAAAGCTCCCTTTGCAGAGGAGTCAGCTCTCCGAGGCCCCGCAGGTGCAATTTGGAATCTCTTAGGTCGCGTCTGGGGAATTGTGGGAAACGTATCGGATCAGCGGGGCCGAGCGGAATGTAGCTCATTGTACATCAAAGACTGCTTCTCTGGCATGATTAAAACAATCGGCTTTCAAACAGTACTGCCAGCCTTCCACGGTACCGCTTTAGTACGTGCACATATATAAGACACTAAAAAGAGTAAGTCATCTTCAAAGTAAATACATATGGCAACACTTAGCAAATGGACTATTAAGAGATGAAACAACGTTTCACTCTGAAATGGTATCATAAATAATTTGATGAATCAGTATACCGCTATTTCTTACCGCATGGGTATATGGTCATCTCGCTTATGGGGAAGGCGGCGTGGATTTAGATGGCTGTGGATAATGGAAGAGCCGTCTGTTTTCCTACCGGCTAATGATGCTGTTATTGTGGAAGCACGCAAGGTTAACAGCATAGGGATGTCTCCCCAACTGTGACAATTACTGTCATTAAACCTCCAGGTAAAGTGCCCGAATAATTGTTAGAGAGGAAACAATAATTCATTCGTTCCTTCTGAACAATTTAATATCATATCATGATTATGATTGTTTAATGTCAATAAGCAATTATTGTTTATTACACGTTTATTATATGGGTGTTCCTCTGTATCATAGAACTCTAAAGCAGTTATATGTTAATCTACTGCAGCCTTCACCATTGATGGATGGATGGATGGATGGTGTTCCATTAGAAACTCGAGGAGTCTGGGGGGTCTGTGTCAGTGATGTTTCTTGTCTGTGAGAGTTGTTCTCTTTCCGGAAGGAGTTATATCTAAGTAATCTCAGAATTCCCTCGAGCTTCTTTTTACCAACAACATATTTAACAAAAAACAATCTTTCTTCTTCGTGATTAGTTGGACATTTTATCTGTCTGGCACGTTTATATAAAGCAACGTGCATTTTTGAGAAAGCAGAGCTGCCCAGTCTCTGGAGCGATTAGGCCATTAAAGGTCATGATGAAGGACCCAATGACAGCATTACTGTACCAACCCAGGGATTTAAACCACCAACCTTCTGATAACAGCCATAGTGTCCTAACCCACTGAACCGCACACCCTATGGAAGCTACGCTGCTAAAGGATCACAGACTCAAGGAAAGAGTAAATGAATATGACCTGACCTTCTTACCATGCAAAGCTGCCATCATATCCATTAATAAAGTGCTTAAGCTAATCTGAGTCAGCTGGGAAACAGCACTGCACTGGATAAGCGGCTGCAAGATGTATGGGTGATGGATGAATGGATAGATAATATGAATTGGTGGAAGGTCAGGTGTGGCTTATTTTTATTTCTTTACGTTTGTTTCCATTTTTCTTCCGTTGTTTCTGTCGCCACAGGCCTGCCCCAGGTGCTAGCGGCTGCCACCTGCACATGGCGAGTAGCCCACATCTGTGTGTTCTGTGATCGCTTACCCATGACTGGGAAGTTACATATTTACATGGCTGGAGCACCATGCATCTGAATGATTACCGCTCCCATAAATGATTTATTTTTAATCTATTTTGTGGAAACTTTTTTTTGAGGATTACGGGACATTAGAAGGTTTGTCCAGTTTTATGGTGGTTTACATTTTGGATTAACTCTTTATAGATGTGTTTAATTCGAAGAGCCTGACTGGATTTTTGTGGGAAACATTGGGGAGCCGTGAGCTGCTAAGGGGGTGTCGAACCCTCTTCTGGCTGTTAATCACAGGCCGAGTCGTGGTGTGTGTTCCCCTCGGTCTGCACACCAGCTGTCTGATCTGGTCCTCAAGAGGTCTAGATACGAGTGTGGCTGGTTTAAATACTGACAACATAGCAACAAATGCTAATGAGCGTGAAGAACAAGGAGCGCTATCATTCCTGTTATTGTTCGTGCTGTTTTGGTTTTTGACTTGTGATCCGGCTAGGGCTGCAAATTTCCATCAAGACCCTCAGAAGGGGTGTAACGGGAGCTAAACGACCAGCCCTGTGTTTCTGGGAGCAGCGTGCTAATTGAACGAGCCCTCTGACCGGCCGGCGGTATTGTGACGTTAATATGGCAAATCTCACTGTCCATATCTGAAAGGGATCTGCACAGGCAGCGTTGCTGCGGCTTATTCTTCCTTTGAATGTGACGGCTCTTATTTTATGACACAATGGGAACGAAATGTCGCCGCCAAGTCCTTTGGTCCTCTTTTCTTTCCTTTCCGTGCCGCCGTGCGATTGGCCACCATGATCGGAATGACATTTGCGTTTGATACCATTAGAAACTGCCCACACTGCTATTCAGGAATCACAGGATCGGCCTCTATGCTAATGGCTAACTGAGGAGTATAACATGCTAACTAATTGTCGTCCGCTTCATTATCCTCCGCAGAGACCTAGGAGCAAGAACTTTACAATATTACATTTCATTCTTATTTTTAAAAATCCACTAGTGGTCTGATCATGCAATTAAATTAACCAAATTCAATTAAGTCGTGTAAATGAATATTAAATGTGAATTTTTAATATGAAGGATATATGAAATTTTACTCTGTACAGACAGACAGGCATATGTGAAAAACTTAATTCCAATGATAGTTACTGTCTTTATTTGAGGTGTGTTGGGGCTGATTTAATCTCCTCAGGTGTTCGGTGCTTCCAGGAATCTACCTGAAGTGTAAGACCTTGGTGCAAGGCCTCTGCAGGGGTGTGTGGGGGGGGGGCATCCATGCATTCCTCATTAAGGAAAGCTGCAGGCCCCTGCAAGTGTGATTCATGCTCCCGTTGTCCAGATGAGAAGCACAAAGTAGGTCAGGCAGAGAAAACACTCCAACTCATATTTAAGCGGACTCCATGAGGACACGTTTGGTAGCAGGGAAGGTCAATATGAGGGTTTGGCAGTGTGGGGGCGCTTAGGCTTGTGTGTGTGTGTGGGGGGGGTTCAGCAATGCCCTCCGGAAGGCAGGTGCCCGCGCCATGTGAACCCACACTCATGCCTCTGCAGGGTCTTAATGCCCTCTAGATACAGAGATGGCAATATCGCTCATCTCAGCTCTACTTTGTTCCAGTCATCTGTAGGCCAGACTTTGAACTATTTGAGATGACGATGGCTGCATTACATGGCTGAACAAACCTTTTGTATAAAAGCTTAATGCTAGTGTTTCCCAATCCGGTCCTTGGAGACCCACAAATAGTCCACGTTTTTGCTCCCTCCCTGCTCCCAGAGTGGAGCAAAAATGTGGATTGTCTGACAAGGACCTCAGAGGGAGCGAAAACGTGGACCGGCCGTGGGCCCCCCGAGGACTGGATTAGGAAACCCTACTATAAAGAACCCCATACAGCAAGAAATATTTGTTTAGCAGATATGCACAAGTGAGGGAAGCTTCATGCCGGGAATCAGGGTGTGCCAATGACCCTGGAGTATAAAGTGTTAGAGTGGGCCAATGCTTCTGGAGTATAAGGTCTTAGGGTGGGCCAATGCCCCTGGAGTTTAAGGTCTTAGGGTGGGCCGATGCCCCTGGAGTTTAAGGTCTTAGGGTGGGCCAATGCTTCTGGAGTACAAGGTCTTAGGGTGGACCAATGCCCCTGGAGTTTAAGGTCTTAGGGTGGACCAATGCCCCTGGAGTTTAAGGTCTTAGGGTGGGCCAATGCCCCTGGAGCATAAGGTCTTAGGGTGGGCCAATGCCCCTGGAGTATAAGGTCTTAGGGTGTGCCAATGCCCCTGGAGTTTAAGGTCTTTGGGTGTGCCAATGCTTCTGGAGTATAAGGTCTTAGGGTGGGCCAATGCTTCTAGAGTATAAGGTCTTAGGGTGGACCAATGCCCCTGGAGTTTAAGGTCTTAGGGTGGGCCAATGCCCCTGGAGTATAAGGTCTTAGGGTGTGCCAATGCCCCTGGAGTTTAAGGTCTTAGGGTGTGCCAATGCTTCTGGAGTATAAGGCCTTAGCGTGTGCCAATGCTTCTGGAGTTTATGGTCTCAGGGTGTGCCAATGCTTCTGGAGTATAAGGTCTTAGGGTGGGCCAATACTTCTAGAGTATAAGGTCTTCGGGTGGGCCAATGCCCCTGGAGTATAAGGTCTTAGGGTGTGCCAATGCTTCTGGAGTTTAAGGTCTTAGTCACAGACCCAGCAGCGATATGATGTCAGCCATGGGGACCGGCCCACAGCCCACTGAACCAGACACCGTCCATATATGCTTCAGATCAGCTGTAGTATGTAGACATCAGGCCGTTACGTTTTAAGTGAGGGTAATACGTAGCTGTTAGTCTGGAAAACAAACCTTCACCAAGATGGATACTGGATAAGCAAAATGCAACCTCTCGAGGGGATTTTACACCAGTGTTCATAAAGTGATATTAAACCAGAATAACGACAAGTACGGGAAACAGAGGACAGAGAGTGAGCCTAAAATGCACAGAAAGTCCGAGACCAATATCCTCGACACGATTGATCCTTGCTCTGCGTAGCGTAGAGTCAGTTCTCCGTGCTGCAGTTATTGGCTAATACATAAACTGGCACCATTTAGGGTGACCTTTCTTGGCACTGATAACCAAGATCATTTTTATGATTTACACTGACAGTGTTTGACTTTCGGCCCGGGATCCCACTATCAATTCACACAGGGTCAAGAGCCTGTAGCGGGAAGGATGTGTAGTCCTGAATGGAGATTCCAGGCCTTCACAGGGCACACACTCGCACAGATCCACAATTAATTCTTACTGGCCAATAGGGTGACCACCTGGTCCATGTCAGGAGGGACAGTATGACCGGTGTTGTGAACTACCATTTCAGTCATTTCAATTCAAAGGACCCCGATTTCACTTAAACCCTGAGTTCCTGCTGTGTGCTGATTGGTCAGTCTCCAATAAGTAGGCACGTGTCACTAACGTTAATGTGAGACGGCCGGATGAGTCTTTCAATCAAGGAAACAAACCAGTCAAAGCACAAGGAGAGCTGAACTATTTAGCCGAGCACAGGAGCCTTTTAGTTTAAGTTTATAGAACCTCACAGTGTTCCCCACTGAGATGAATTAGGTGGTCACCCTACTGGTCAGAGACACCAGTCCAACTAAGTTGTATGTCTTTGGACTGGAGGGGGTTCTGCTGGAGTACAAGTCAGTGAAACTCACACACAGAGCCGGGGGAGTAATTTCCATGTTGTTTCCACAAGTATTATTTTCCACTGATTCTGGAAGCCTTGGTTGACTTTGGGTTGATTTTATGGTCCTGCCCAGTTGAGAACAGGGCGGTTATCTACTCTCAGATCAGTGACTGAAGGACAGCGATCTACCTCTTGGGTGTTTTACGTTTTAGACGCAGCTGTGTAATGCGATTCACAAGCAAACCGCACACCTACCAGCAGGAGAAAAATAAATATAAGAGAATTCGAAAAGGAAATTTAGCTGGTCTAAATGTACCTCTTGAGAATGTGTTCCATTATAATACACAATGATGGTCCTTTACAGAGAAACGAAATTAAAATTATTGACTTACTGTAACTGCTCCACTCAGTAACCTCAAAACTAATCATCGGTCTGTGAAAGAATGACTCTGGTCCTGCTTGTAGAGACCGTAGCATAATCCCCACCTTAGAAATGAGCTTCAGTCTTCCAGAAGAGTGAAGAATGTAATCACCGCTGTCGTTGGCTTCTGAATCCTGAAATGCGTGGAAGGTGCAGGAACTGAGCCAAGGCGTGTAGCTCGCTTGACCATAAAGCCTTAAAGCAGCGTGAGCCGTTTATGAGAAATAATCGTAATGTTGCAATGAATCATAATATTTAAGTTCGAAAAACCTAGTAGGTTAAGACTGATGCATACCTTGTGATACTTTAAACACACTCCTTTTTTTAGGAAGTGGCAATTACATGTAATCAATTTGACTTGTTTGTAAAATAAAATTAATCAAGTGTTAATGACAAACTTGAGGTACTGGAACAGCAAGTGTCAGCTAACCAGGCCAAAGGTTAACCAGGGCAAACGCTGAATGTTTGCAATTTGAATGATATAAAATGTGCAAGCAAAAGCAATACGAGCATTAATTCCTTCAGGAATATTCCATCTAGTTAAAATGCAGAATTAACTGGAAATGGGAAAAGTCACTTCTTTTCTCTCCTCTTTGTGCCGTAATTAAGAAATACCTACAAGCATTCTGGCTTGCTCTTTTCTCTTGTAATTACTTTAGCTTCAGACAGGGAATGTATGACAAGGAGGAGGAAGGAAGATTTAGTGACTTTATTTGGGGGTTGGTTTTATGGGGACAGATTCCATGAGGGAAGGTTTCATAGGGACAGATTTAATTGGGATGGATTCCACGGGGACAGATTCCATGAGAACAGATTCCATGGGGACAGATTCCGTGTGAACGGATTCCATGAAGATTGATTCCATGTGGACAGATTCCATGAGGATGGATTCTATGTGGAAGGATTCCATGAGGACAGATTCCATGTGGACAAATTCCATGTGGACAGATTCCATGAGGACGGATTCCACGTGGATGGATTCCACGTGGATGGATTCCATGTGGACAGATTCCAAGAGGACAGATTCTATGTGGACGGATTCCATGAGGACGGATTCCATGTGGACAGATTCCAAGAGGACAGATTCTATGTGGACGGATTCCATGAGGACGGATTCCACGTGGATGGATTCCAAGAGGACAGATTCCATGAGGACAGATTACATGTGGACAAATTCCATGTGGACAGATTCCATGAGGACGGATTCCATGTGGATGGATTCCATGAGGACGGATTCCATGTGGACAGATTCCAAGAGGACAGATTCTATGTGGACGGATTCCATGAGGACGGATTCCACGTGGATGGATTCCA
>JAODUD010000050.1:2991483-3011966 GCA_026784285.1 Stomatorhinus walkeri | reverse complement strand
GGTGGGGCCCTAATACCCGAACTGCACCCACTAATTTAAATGCATCGTAGACATAAACACATAACTCTCTCACACACATACATGCACACTTTACGCTAACATGGGACTGGGAGGCCATGGGGGCTGTGGGGTCTCCCCTAACCCTCTGTCTCTGGAGGATCCATCATGGGGGGATGCAGGCGTCCCTGGCTGGTGTGGGCGGCCTCCTCTCGTGGGCCGCGGGCTGGTTGGCCCTTGGTTCTGCTGTGCCGTGGTGGGGCCCTGGCGGGCGGTCCGGGGAATCTTGGGACACTCTGGGCCCTTCTAGGCGAATTGAGGGGTTGGGTTTGGGCTGGGTTGGGGGGGTCTGCCGGTTGCCGGGGGTTCGCTCCTGGGAGGTGGGGGGTGCACTTTGTATAGGCCCTCCTTCAGTCATCCTGCAGTGTTGTGGGGGGGAGTTGGGGGTTATTGGAATTTTCTACAGTTGGAAATGCAAATATTTTTGTATAGTTTTCCCAAATGTAAGTTGCTCAATAAACAAAGTATTTCATTGTATTATAAAGAATTATATAGTGACTGTCCTTACAATATATGTTTTTGTTTTTATTTTATTCTTTTATTTTTTGACCATTTAAATGTTTAATATTCACAAAATGGCAAAATAAAATTCTGTAATCTTTGACATCCGCACTAAATTCCACATAGCTATACGCATATGTATCCTGATCGCCAAACGACCATGAACGGGAGTTTTCCTCATGCCGCTTTGCTCACGTTAGTTCTGCGAATATGACATCTGGGGGGGGGGGTGCGGCCCTGTTCTCTGCGCAGCCTCCTCTCCTATCGACCGGGTGTTGTTCTCTGAAGAATGATTTGCCACACCTAGTCTCCGTTTCTTATAGCTTATAAAATGGAAGATGAATTTTATCGCACTCTCTTTGGGACTGTGGTAGTATATCTGTGGCGTGGAGCAGATTCATTTTATCTGTATCACAGAGTGAAAATTTACCATTTCCCACATGTTTCTGCACAGTCACTTATATAAATTGGGATCAGTCATCCAGTGTTTACCACCAATTATAAAGGAATGTCAGTCATCACATGCTTTCTCTCCCCAAAGCAGTATTCACAGGAAACTCCCACACTATAAACCAGACCTATTTTGATTATTAATAGCAATTAGTTGTAAAAAGGAAATTAAAAGCTTTGAGATTTGATGACTTTTGTTTTTTTATCATTCATCTTTTTTTGCATTATCATTACAGCTCAGGCAATAAATCACAAAAAAACATGAGAACAAACATAATCTTTTTCAATGACATGCTAATCTTATGAAAGAAATCTATTTGCTTTTAGCTCCTGAAAAATCTTATCACTATTAGACAGTATTTTGTTTAGTTTAGTTAGCATCATGACATCTAAAGTTTACCTTTTAAAGAACCCTTTACACTTTGGTATACCAATCAGCATTGTTTCGTTTCATTACAGATCTTAAATCTCTGGGACTGTTGCTGAGTTTGCTAGAGGTATGTGCACTTTTATTGGATACATATTTCTTTCCCGAAATATGTTACTTTTATTATGATTTAAAGTCGATTAAAAACTGTTAAATGAAAAATAATTTTTTGCTCAATTAAACTAAAGATCCCCTTGTGATTGTTAATTTCATTGGAACTCAGCGTTTCCCTTGAATCTCCGCGCCCGCCGCAGTATGATGAGTTATGCTTTGTTGATTTTGTGTTGCTTCAGGCTAAAAATTCAGGCGGGGGTAGTAAGAAAAAAAAAAAAAACAATCAGGACTGCTGCTTGCTCATGTATTAGTTCAGCAGACGATCTCATCTGCCGCTTTAGCGGTCGCCGGGTTCTGCCAGAGCCAATAACAAACTCCGTTCGGCCTCACATGACATTGATGTATGATTCTATCACTGCCCCGTCGCTGATGGCTCCCGTTAGCACCGGAGTGAGGCTTGCAGGAACTTGCCGTGCAGAAACCGGTTACTAGGTCTTACAGACTTGCAGCCTTCTCCTTTAATACGCGTAATTGTGTCGTGACAATTGGAGTCATGGAATAATAAAGATGTTTTATTTTTTAATCCTGTCCAGCTGGCAGCCATTTCTGACCTTATTTCATTCTGTCAAAGCCTCACATAATGAAAGAATTAATAATTGCTCGCTAAAAGCACTTGGTCAATTGGAATGGAAACATCGCCCAGCTTTTATTTAGCAGATGCATTCGTCCAAAGTGATGTAAAGTGTGACTGATACATCATAAACATACTTCTGTCATGGAGGCAACATAAGTGCAAATGCAGCTGACACTGAGTTTCCCATGAGGAACTAATAATTAGTGCAAATTATTATCAGAGCAAGAGCTTTACTGGGGTAGATGTGCCAGTATCTGGTAGGTTTTCTATGCTACCTGCTCTCTGATGAACCACATCTGATCTCGGGCAGATAGGAATTAATCGGGTAGGACAGAAACCCTGCTGGATCCTCCAGGATCAGGGCTGCCTGCCCCTAAGTTATAGCGTACCTTACGTCATAAGAACATAACAGAAGACCATGAGGATTCAGTTCCTACTGGGCATGTGCAAAATCAAAGATCGAGCATCAGATGAGCTAGTTGAGGTGTTCCTGGAAAAAATGAGTCTTCAGTCATTTCGTAAAGGTTGAGAGAGACTCTGCTCACTGGACTGGACTCCGCTTGTGTTCCACCGACATGGAAGGACACATGAGAAATGTCTAGAGGCAGGCTTATTTACATGTGGCTGAGGGATGTGAGACATTATGACAACATACGGTCATTTGCTGAATATTAATTATATCAGTCCTTTGCTAAAGGAACACTTATGACAATGAATTGTGCACCTGTTTATGATTCTTCTGCTCCGGATATAGTTGTAATGACCTGTCACAACAGAGCTCGGGAATTTTGCCATAATTATAATGTGACCTTTTATAAAAGGGTCTTGTAACCCTGAAGCTATGGGGTACATTTGCGGTAAGACTCAGACTAGCTTTACCAATCAGTTCAACTTCTGTGTCCTAAGTCTAGTAGCCTGGTTAAATGTGTCGTGCTTGTTGAAAATGTTGTTTGTTTATTCTATTATAAATAGCTAACTTCAGTTTAAATATTAAATTAAGTAACACTTCACTTAAAACAGTCATTATAACTAAACACATTATAGGTATGTTTATTACGCATTATAGATGTGCTATGAAGCTCTCATCTATAATGCACTATAGATGCCTTTATAATGCAGCATAAAGCAGCCTTAATGCTTATACCCACCATTATAATGCATTATAAAGGTATCTATACTGTATTATAGATGATAGCGCATTTATAATACATAATAAATAGGCCTGTAATGCATTATACCTTTTTACTAATAGTTATGGCCATGTTTATAATACTTTATGAATAAATTCTAATGCATTTTGAAGGTATGTATAATGCATTATGATGACTGCTTTGAGTAAATTATTATTATTGCTGCATTTTCTCAAAACAAACCAAACAGGCAAAACGGTCTCCACAGTGAAGCAGGCTTTTCTGCTACCCACATATTAAAGAAATGTTTAATAACTTAGATGGGGTTAGGAATTAAGCGTGGGCACATACTAGAGGGTGTACTGTCTTATCCTTCTGTCTTAAAGCCTTGAGAGCGGAGTGAGAATTTGCCTTTCAGCTGGACATGATCCACAGCTGAATGGCAATGGAAATGATTGTGCCCTTGAGTGACCCAGTCAAAGTTCTGACTTGAATCCTGTCGAGGAAATACTTGTAAACTGCTGCCCATGCGCATTCGCGGAGCAACTCGCGCGAGCTTGGGGAAATGCGCCAAGAAGGACCAGGAGAAACATGCATGTTCAGAGCCGATGTTCTGAGCCGATGTTCAGAGCTGGTAAAGACTTTGCCTTAGTAGGACCTGTGCCTTTCGTATAGACTCTCGACTCGATGGACAGTTGTACCTGACCCCATTGTGAGCTGAAAGGCACTCCGCTGTGAGCATGCCGGCGTCCTGGCTCGCTTTGTTTACGATGCCATCTTAATTATAAGCACATTCTGCCACCTGTCAGGTCCCTCCGCTCCAGCTATGCATGGGCTGCTCTGTCACTCCAGGCTCTGCGAGCACAGAATGCACTGGCATCCCCAGTACATCTGGCAGGGAGAGATTCATATATCATATGCAAATGCACGTGAAGTATTTTTAGTAACCCGGGAAACCAGAACCACCAACTGCGCTTAAGACAGCTCACTCCACGGTCCGGGAGCTCTGTATGTTTTTATTAACACTAAGTTAAATACGTCTTGTTCTGATATTCCTTCACTTGTAGGACCTGCGTCACGAGAGTTTGCAGAGAGGACATCTCAGTATTTCTTTTCCCCTCCCATATTCGAAATAAATCGTTAGCGTCATTGACGTCATTGACGATGCGCTTTTGGGTTTGAGTCACCGCTCCACGTTTTGTTTACATTCACAGCTATTATCGTTTGTTGCATAGCATACAGAAGTGTGCGAGGTATCCATTGCCTATAGCTGTGTATTCCATACAGCAGTGCTCCCCGACCCAGTCCGTGACGATCCCCAGATAGTCCGTTGTTTTGTTCTCTCCCAGCACCCTATACACACATATCAGGTATTTGGTGTTTTTGATTGGCTGGGAGCTGAGAGGGAGCAAAAACGTGGATCATCAGGGGTCCCTGAGGAGCCTGCCCCAAGAACTAAAGTCCAGAAGGCAAAGCTACACCCAGGACTGGATGCCAATCCATCAGAAGTCAATAACTGAAATCCACTGGTCATCCATCTTCCACCTACTTGTCCTGTATAAGGTCATGGGGGTGGCGTGGTCTATGCCCTAAAGCAGCACAGGGTACAAGGCTGGGGAATGGCTTGGACTGAGTGCCAATGCACCCCCGGGCAACAGCTGCAATCAGTGAAACGGAGAACATACCATGCATTCAATTTCCTGTCGGCATGCAGCTGTAAACATGCATTAGGCAAAATATCGGATGAAGGACGTAAATTGTTGAGTGTTGGCCAGACATCTAAAAGGAGGACGTCTGATCAATATCCATTTTCAGCAGGGACGTTCTCAGCAGTAAATAACTGCTGGAAGGTTCATGTGCCCATGCTGAAAGCTATATTTGATCTTTATGTTTGTCTCTTTGTGTAGAGGTCTTGCTGAAATAATTTAGCCACTCAAGATCAGGCTTCTGGTTTGTATAAGAATGCTCACATCGCTACTATTGTAATATCATCAATAAGTGTATATTCTGTATAAAGTTATGCACAGAATGGACAATTTGAAAATGGGAAACAGACCTCTGGACCACCAGCAGACTGAGAAATGCCATTTTTTTATTTTGTCTCCTTCCGAGATAATTTCATATTTATCAAACCTTCAGCATTTCTAGAACCTGATAGAAAGGGGACTTCCTGTTCAAAAATAACATGTTGCTGGCATCTCAGCTGTGAGAGCTAACACTCACTTCCTGTCACCACACCTCCCATTTCATTTTATTTAACACCCCAAAGGCAGTAGAGTGACTGGAGACTGACTGCCTCGGGATTGCCCTGTCATTGCATTCAGCCAGAGTCTCTACGCCTTGGGTCTTAGGCCTGGCACTGGAGTTCCTTATCAACACAAAAGAATCAAGCAATCTCTCACACTTCAAACTGGGAATCCATTCAGGCCGAGTATGTGCCCTAATCTCCTAGGTAGCTGTCTGAACTGCTAGGGCAGAGAGCGATAGCAGGATTGGGTCAGGGAAGCTGAAGAAGCTTGTATCAAACGACTGATTTCAGATCAGATTGAGATATTGTCTGTTTGGCACTATGGGGCTGAGCTCAGTGTCGGCCTCCGGAACAACATCCAATCAACATGAAACGTTTGCACTTCTGATCATTTATTCTCAAGACGGATATAGAGATGCATCGGTAAAGTAACACTAAAAAGGTGAAATAGGCCTTTTTTTTTTTAAATGCATGTCACAAAAAATATTGAACAATGTGTTAAGAATGTTTGTGAGAAGCACAGTGAAGACATAGAAATAAATTTTATACAAATCCATCTGCATGCAGTAGCTATTGACATAATATTGATTAAACACGGAAATACAGTTGCATTCAATATGATTCGACCCCCATTGCAAATTCGGTTTATAGGCACTCCCAGCTGTTTTCAATAAACAAATCAAAGAAGCACAATTTAAATAGCTCACCATAACTAATATTAAAAATGTATTCTCCACATTCAACACAAAAAGTCACTTTTAATGACTGCTGCAGCCTCAAAATTATCGAACCCCTTCATGCCATGACATATCATTTATAGACATCATGTGCCACATGTGAAAGACCCATGTCTAGATACTGGCACGTGGATATTTTAGCAAGATCCCAGTGAGTTTTTGTCCCATCCCTTTTGGCGGTTGGGATTCGCTGACAGTGCACGTTGCATGGCCACCAAGTAGATTGACGGGAATAGGAGCCAATGGGAACTGAGCAATTCATCCCAGGAGGTGACTGGAAGTTTTCTCTGGCAATTAAAGACAATGGGACCTACGGAAACAGGAGATGTATCGATCAAATAAGCAACATATTTTTCAAACTGCATTAAGAACATGCATTTTAAACTGCTGCTTGTACACAATTTGCAAATATCGTTTCATTTGCATGCACTTACGTTATTTTACATAACATGGGCTGCTGGCTGGCTTGAATCGTTAAGACGGTGTTCCTTGTGTGCAGAATGACCCTGTACCGCCTCCGGAGAGCTAGTTCAGCCTGGAATCCATGGCGCGTCGTAAATTTGCATGAAAATATTTTTTCAAAGTGTTATATCAAAGAAAGGCTGCTCTAGTTTGTTGCCTCTAATATATGAGAGATTTGAAAAGAATATTTGTGCAGCGGTAATATTTTTTGAAACAGCATGAAACTTTATAGCAATAATTTACACCTAATGCTAATGTCATATTTTAACGTAATGCATTTAATACAGAATGTTTTGAGCAATTACCATATTTCATAAGGGTAAGACGGTAACATAACCAAGGATAAAATATGTATGACGTTTGGCGCAAATTAATTACTCCCAATCCAATGCCAAGTCATTTGTCTGATGTGTATTTGGTCTTAGCATGATATACTTACAACTTGAAGCGTTTATCAATATTTACAGAACTTTGGAGCACAGATCAGTTTATGTTGTGTAACTAATGTTTAGAATGTACAGAAGCTGGAACTGTGTGGAACTGTCTGCTGATGGGATAAACAGTCTTCGTGGGTTTCAAGAGGATCGTCTCTCTCGCCAGGGAACTTAACCGACAGAAAACTGGCTATAATACTTTAAGAACCACTTAATGTATATATATGCAGCCCTAAAATTATAAGGGGTGGAAGAGGAAGGATCTTAAAAATGGTAACACATGACAGAGGCTCGCGCCGTCCTGCAAACCATCATCGCTCCGAAATGAAAGACACCTTTAAACGCTAACCAGCCGTGAAGTAGATAGCATTTTCTCATCCTTCCTCAAACAGCCAAAATTAGATTTCCACTGTGGTTTACCAACTCTCTTCACATGAATGCAACAAGGATGTGTCAGCCACTTGAATATCTGAAATTGCAATTTCCTGAATCTGAAAGGAGGTACTGAAGAATGAGATAATATCCTTTTTTTAATCTAAACGTTTTTTTTTCTTTTCTTTTTTCGTAATGGCCCATCCGAGTTTGCCTTTGACGTCGGTGCAGGGGAATCAGCCTGATTAGTCCCATTTCCACGTTTCAGAAATTACGTGAAAGTGATTATGCAGTGATTTGCATGAACGCCGCCAATCCTTGTTTGGTTTTTATCGGATTTTGTCCCACTTGCACCTCATCATATACTTTCAGCCGGAGCTACAAAACAGCTTCCATCTTTTATCCCTTTGATGATAAATGCAGACGTCATGGGAAGGTTTCGCATTATTTAACATTCGCAGAATCGTTTACCTGACCAGCAGCATGAGGGCAGAGATAACTTCGGTGTCGTGTCATCTTCTATATCTTTTAATATAATAAAATACAGCAGAACATATTGTTATATCAAAGATATCGGTGTCAGACAAGGTACCAGGTGAGCTCCTCATCTGCCACTTTCATGACATCTAAGAATATATTATAATGTCACATTGCAGTGCGTTGCAAACTTAATTACTTTTTTCAATCCCAAAGATTCTAAATATATATTTTTTGTTATTTAGTGATCTCAGATAAATACAAAATGTTAATTATTTATTTTTGTGGAAAATGACTTCAGTGGCATCGTTTGGTAGAGGTTAAAAAGGATATTGTAAAATACGAAGGTCACCACTAAAGCGCTAATATTTGCAGGTGATTTTATCTGTCTATCATCTATCTATCTATCTATATTCAATGCCACAGGTCTTTACATAATAATGTCTAAAAAATGAAATATGTGGGATTTCAACTTTCAGATTTTATGAAATGACAGAAATGTAACCCTGATGAAATGGACAAATTGCAAGGTGGTGGGATGTCGTTCAGAGCACACGAGTGGACCGCAGCATAGATGTGACCTACAGGTGGCAGCAGATAGCAATTCTGTGGATCTTACAGTGGCTGAGTTTCTCAGTTTTTTTTTCCCTTTCTTCATGTTTGCCGTTGTTTCACGTCTGTCCTCTTTCCTTCTTTTTAAGCTCCCCGTTGTTCGCGGTTTCTCTGCATGACATCATTTCTAATTAGGGTGCCGAGCTCTCAAACCAGGTCCTGCTGAACTAGTAGGTTCCAGTCGGCTGCCGGGGTTGATCTGCTCCTCATCTCCGCCGGAGTCAGAAGCTCTAGTGAGGAATCCAGTCAGCTCAGGCACACATTTACTAGTAAAGCTGTGTTTCCCTAAATCCTGAGCCATCCTTTCGGGGAGTCACTCGCTTAGACGTGCTGGTATTGCCCAGAAGCTTGTGTCAGGGAACCAACTGGGTTAGGTGGCCAGTCCATCATTGGACAGATATATACACTTAGTGGTTTGCCTGGAGATCTTGTCACTGAGAAAACTACCTGCAGGAAATGTGCAGTCAGGAGCATAAACATGGGCGGGGCCAATGGGGCACTGGGCCCAGCTGAAAGCTGATTGGCTCCTGGAGTGCCCCTCCCCTGTCACTCACTCAAATAAATTGTCTGACTTCAGCAGTAGTATTTCCTGATAGTGAGAAATAGTTTTGGTATTGCTGTATCAGATGGACAGATAACTCCGTTCAGTAATACACCAACCTTAAGAATATCAGTACTGCGTCCCTTTAGATACCATTTGCTTTAGATAAAAAGCCATATACACTGAAGTTTGACGACAGTTTTCTGCCTGTTTGCCGACACTGAGTGTGTCTATACATATTTTGGTAGTTTTTCCTTTATTTTCGTACCATTTATCTACAGTTCAGCTTAATCCTCTTAATTTCTATATGGCCTGCCTAACCCAAAGGCAGGTCCGCCAGCATCCTTTCCCAATAAAATACCTGTTGCCCGTTTTTTTTTTTTTTTTTGTTTTTTGACATAAATAGCAGACAGCATTTCTGCAATTTTCTCCGCGCCAGGTTTGCTTCGCTGTGATCTGGTGGCTGGATTCTGTCCAGTCGCTGGGTAATTTCTGCATAGCTCAAGGATAAATTAATTGCCTGCAGAACTGAGATTACCAGGAAAGCAATGATTAGAATTTAAATTCCTGGTGCGAATGACTGTGCAACAAGCAAATGGTTTATTGTAGTTTTACTCAGTTAAAACTTATAAGTTTAATCACCATGTACGGTTTAATATGCTAAAATTACAGTTTAAATTCATATAAAATGTTTAATGCACAGCACAATCTGCTACTCTATAATTCTGAATCAGACAGCAATACCAAGTCAGTTGATATCATGCTAATCGTTTGCAGTCCCTGCGATTAATGCCTAGTCCCTTTATAAGTAACTTTGAGGAGGACTGACATCACTGGTGAATTGTTTGAAATGCATTTGAAATACCAAGTAATTTCTAAACAGCTTTCTGACACATCTCATTACTTTACAACAAGAAATTCCCATTAAGGCCCCCGATAAGATATCTGTTTATTATTCCCATGCCTGCTGCAGCCAAGGAAGGCGATCCCCCATAAATTTTATTGGTATTTTTCTGAGCTGAAAGTAAATTATGAGACAGCTAACTGGGAAATGGAATACTAAAATGCTCGATGATGATCCAGACTTCTACTTGAAGGTAAAACAAAAGTCGTGGTCATAAATCCAACCAGGAATATAGCTAGTATCACAGTCAGTCCATTTCTGTGTGATAAAATAAACTTTATTCATTTAGAGTAACTGCGCGTCCAAACAGGAACATTTCAGAGGTGATTGAAATCACATCTAACATTTTAATATTCATAGTTTGATAATAATAATAATAATAATTGTGATTGATGAGACTTGATAGATTTCATTATTGATTATATCATTGTCTTACCAAATTGAATTTTAGGAACTGAACGGCGCGAAGCGTATTTCTTGAAAAGGGGCTTGGGTGTGTGTTGTGGAGTCAGGGAGAGAGGAGACAGCTTCGTCCTTTCATGGTCGGGATGTGGTTAAAATGGACAGTGCGGAGAAGATGACAGAAGCCGTTAGCATCAGACATTAGCTGTCCGACGTGCCTGTGAAGGCTGCCACATGGTGAAAGTGACACCCCCATTTGTCCGTTTAATCTCAGGCC
Organism: Stomatorhinus walkeri; assembly: GCA_026784285.1. Taxonomy (NCBI): domain Eukaryota; kingdom Metazoa; phylum Chordata; class Actinopteri; order Osteoglossiformes; family Mormyridae; genus Stomatorhinus; species Stomatorhinus walkeri. The sequence continues at coordinate 3,001,247 of JAODUD010000050.1, read as the reverse complement.
TGGGGGGGGCAGCCCGGGTGTGCCACGTCGCCATTGATTACGATATCGAGAGGTCAGAGCAGTCTACAATGTCATCTCTACACACCTCATATCCTTACTGAAGACACGTTGGAAGTCGTGATGCTGGACAGAACGGGAAGTGAGATTTCAGGGAAAAGCCTAATGACGTATTACAAAAAGAGGATTCAATTTAATTGTGTTATATATCACAGTGCTTTGACAATCAGTCATCATTTTTTTACATTATTTTGCAGGGGTCTTTGTATATATGTGTCTAAACGTAAAAAAAAATAAAAAACACAACGCTTGATCGTTCGCAATGATAAGGACGACCAGAACATCCCAGAAGCTGAAGCAGATATCTAACACGTGCATAACATTAAAGCCCATAACAGAGATATCAGCATTCTGATGAAGGTCGTTGTCAGTTATCCAAGCTCCATTATTGATAAGCGCTGTGTGTTCTGGCCTTCGTCCTAGATCACAAAAGGGAAATTAAAAGGGGAATATTAAATGTATGAGCTTCCCTGCTTTTGGAAAGCAGTCGTTTTTCATTCTTTTTTGATTTTTGCAGATTTTATGATCCAAAACAAGCCCTCTCTTATCGGCCCACCTTCCAGCTATATTATCACTCTTTCAGCTGCTTATCTTGGGGAGGGGGGTATCCCAGGCAGCTTTGGGCACAAGGCCAGGGGCACCCAGGATGGGATGGCAGCGGATTCAGCAGATATGAAATTTTTGCCTAGAAATTATGCCCAAATAACGTAATTCCAAGGTGCTTCCTATCCAGATAGAAGGTTTTCATCAGTTACCATATGCAATGGTGTCACTGAGGAGAATGGGAGAAACAGGCAGGTTTCCAGTTTCAGCTACTCTAGCTTGACACTTATTTCATTATTATGAAGTTTGTTGGCCGCCGTTATCCAGGAGACATCTTCCATAATCGGTTATCGTCGCCCGTTTTCAAAAATGAGAGCTGCAGCTCATTTACCTCTCAAAGAAGTGAGTCTCCATGTCCTTCTATCCCACAGCAGCATTTACACATCGCAATACAGCACATGAAGATGAAATGTATCATTTTAAACCACATTATTTGTTTTCATAAATGACGTCCTATTTTATTTGTTTAACCAGCTGACGCTTGGATGTAGGTTTTTTTTTAAGGTGGAATGAAATAATTGTTAGGTTAAAATGGGGTTTCTTAGTAGTATACCAAAAACAGCGACGTTAAAAGTATTAAAACAGTAAAAAAAAATGCCTGGCATAAATTCGTTACAGTTGCATTTACTATATGTTCCACACTTATACGAATTCCTTAGAATAGAAGGTGCCACCTTTAAATTATGCAAAGTAGATAAAATACCCCTGAGGCTGGGGGTTTGCCCCCACCTTGGCCTGTCCTGTATGATCCTGTACATGTATGTGCCACGTGATGGCCTGGCGTGCCATCCAGGTTCTCACTAGCTGTATGTTTGGAGAAAATCATCATGGCATATGGAAAGTCAGTAGAAAAGTGTGACTTTAATGTGTGTGGGGGGGTATTCTTTGGCAGAGCGTGGGATTTATTTTTCGGCTATTCGTTTAAAGTTTGAGAGCGTTCCTTATCAGTTTTCGCATAGTGTTTGTTGTTATTAAATCAAACATGTAAGCCGGAAGTTGTGCTTAAAATGATTTGCAATATCTCAAAGAAAACTGATTAACTTGGAGGTTGGATTAAACTCCTTCTGTATTTGCACAGAAATAAGTCCCTCCAGCGGTATATTTGGTCGATTATGCAGTGCAAGGATTCCACGTAATTCTGTCCAGTTCTTTAACATGCAGCCTCCTCTCTGCGTCCAGGGCGCTTCCTCATTTAAGTCCTGCAGTCACTGCATGGTTAATTAATATCCTTACTGTTATTATTACTATTACTATTAAAGGTACGTGATAATCATCATCCTCAACAAGTGATCAATTGAGTTCATTTCAGCTCATTTAGTCGATTAAATAGATGGTTTTGCTTCCGAGCTCATTAGTTAACACGGTATTTAAGGAATCATATGTTAACTTATTGAAATAAAATGATAAATACAGTAATTTTCTTTTTTTGTCCTTAATGTCGCATCATGTTAAATCTACGCGATGCCTGTTTATCCGTAAACATATTTTTGTCTCGGTGCGCTACTTTCAGTTGTTGTGCCGTTTCGCCTATTTGAGGCGTTTTGCAACAATTTCATATGATTTATGGAAGGGGAGCCCCCCCCCCCCGATTTACAGTCGATACCCGGAGTTGCATTTAAGTCGCCGTCCTGACGTCCCATCACCGTTCGATCTCTCGCATGACAGATTCCTTCGCTGGTCGGGGGAGTGGATCCCGGGGAGCGAGTTGATCCCGGGCGGTGACGTCAGCCCCCCCCCCATCCCTCTCCCTATTTCTTCCCCTTTGCATACGCTATGTGAGCCACTCTCACCGCGTTTATGCTGTGCAGCGCCTCAAACAACATACTTTCACGGCAACGGGGTATGAGGCGACACAGCGCCCTGAGTGCCGGAGGTACGAGCAACCCGCGCCTCCAGATCCTCACATGCGTCTGCTCACCCACGAAGACTTCAAGCAGCGCCTTGCAGAAAAGAGATCAAGAGAAACTGCGCGAAAGGCGCTAAGTGGAAGATCCGAATAGGAAAAAGAAACACATGTGCTTAGATTGTGGATTAATGCCGTAAGTGAATCTTGGATGTAACTAACGGCTCTACTCTACATCGGGAGCGACCGAGGTTAAAGTAAGCCGAAATCCCAAGAATGACGTTAAGGTAAGTCTAATCGCGATCTGATAACAGGAGAATGATGGTGAAAAGGTGGAAACTGAGATCTTCTTGCACCTATCAGTGGCCGAAATTGCGAGAGAGTTACGCTCTATAGCTTTGAAAATGTCTTGAAAAAATTTATTTTTATACTTGTGCTTATATTATCGGAATATTAATTTTGCCGTTATCGATTCTACCTAATTCTTCCTAATTTAATATATGTACTTATCCAGTGCATGGACTACATCGCGGGAATGTGTTTATTTGTCGCGAGCTACTTTAACTTGTAATCTTCGCAGTAAATTACCATGAATTGTGAATGGCTCTTTTACGGATATACAGAGCTGTACTATAGCCGTGCTTCTACTTCCAGCAGCATAGCCTCAATTCCTGCGCATGCATATTTCTGTAATCCCAATAAATGGTCATAATGAATATGTGTAAGATTGCACGTATAATGTTGCAATAGACATGTTCATGCCATGCTTGCATATTTATGCTGTATATGAGAGCGGTATTTCGGAATGAAATATCAAGCCTTTTTCAACAAAAGCGACCGTGATTTACAAACCGAAATCAAAGGTGGGCGCCTAAGTGACATTCTGTCCTTCTAAGTTAAGTGTATATCAATAAGGTCTAAACGAGATTTAATCACGGCAAGCTAACTAACTGAGTATTTGGGCTAATTTCAGGAGAAGGGAAACGTTCCTCTGAATGTTCTTAGAAGTTTAAAATTCATATTCAGTATTTTATAAATATATTTTATAGCGCGATAAGACAAGAGATTGCTATTTGTGCAACTTCTGCCTATTATTATTATTATTATTATTATTAATAATAATAATAATAAAGTGACCAGAAATTGCCTTTTTGCGGGTGTACATGGTCGGCAGCGGTTCTTTGCCAAGTGCCTCGTACATCCCCCGTCAGAAATCGCCGACAGCTTCACGCAGCTTCGGTTTAATACAGCACCGAGTTGGCTTGCATCTGTCTGGCGAAATGCGCTGTTCTAATATTCCCTTGGTATTATCAGTGAGGAGACTGATCACTTGCCCGGCTTCTTGTGGCGCTGACTTTTGGTTGTCGACATTGCATTTCAGCATGGAATAGTGATCGTTGTGTGTAGAAAATCGCACTGGGCAGATTAGCGCTCGGCTGCTCGCAGACACCCAGCGCACTGCTTGTTAAACTGTCTCCGCCGCTAGGGGGCTTTGTGCGCTGCCAAATAAATGGAATAAGAGCCGTATTATGGTTTTGCCCCCAGGAATCCTGTACGACCCAGTTTTGAAGATGATGGCCGTTGCAAGACCAGTTAAACATCATTTAATTAATATTGCATTTGGTACTTGAGAATATACGCCACAGTTAGCGCGATTGTAATGAAGAAATTAATGTATTTATTCAACATTATGGTACACAAAGGAGAAAGGTCAGGCATTTGTATTGGATAGTTTTGGTTCTGCAGCATTTGAAGATCATTGACGAGAATGTCATTAGAAGTTTTCATTTTTGTTTAACCTCTGCTTTACAGACAGTTGAGGTGTGCAACTGTCTTGTCAATGTTTTGTAAGTGACTGCTTTGATAGTGTTCTGACTGTGAGCGAATTAAACACTCACAGATGAAATGAGTAAATCTTTTTTATTAATAAGAGGGTTGTACTGATGCAGCTCAATTTGCAGTTTTGGCACAAAGCAATTTGGAATGTTTAACAGTGTTTTTGGATGAATTCCAAATGGGCTCCTTTGAAAAGTCAGAATCTATCTGCTTTGAGCAAAATACCGTTTGTACTATTTAATATTTTACAGCTGTTAACTCTAATATGAAACTGATGGATTGTAAAATTTTAACTTTTTATATTTTCCCATATGAAATTTTAGGCATTAATTGTATGTTTCTAGCCATGCGAGTGATACTAAAACAAAAACTAACCTTTATGGAACGCTTTATGGATTGTTTATGTTATTAGCAAAAGGCCTGTTAGCATCTGGCTGCTAACCAATGAGAATGCCATTGATTTTGAACACACCTAGATAATTGATTCAATGAGCCAGATTCACCCAGTGGGACAGTGAACTTTTCAAGACTTTTTGAAATTTCTATATATAATCTGTCCCGCAGGTTCTTACATAAGTAATATTATACTGACCCTGGAATTGTGTTAATTATCAATATGCAGTTAGATCCAAAATGTGTAGTGCATCAGCTAGAAATTACTCAGTTGGGTCCTGTTGTGTTACCAAAATTTTTCATACAAATAAGATTGTATAGTGGAATTGAACTCAATGATAAGCATAAGGTAAAGAGATGCATTAAACATTAATACTGAAAAGGAACAACGATGAAAGAGAGTATTTTTTCTTTATAAGATTTGCATAATTGTTTTTCTTCCTATGAATGAACTACCCAAAAAATTGCTAAAACTCACACAGCCTTTTAAATAAAATGTTACCTTCTGTATTGTGTAATGCATGTTCCGATAGCAAGCCTGCTTGTACGTTTGATACGTCTCATTCACGTTGTTTTACTAAATCAGTCTGCTGCTCATGTGAAGTGAAATGGCTGAAAGATTTGGAAATATATTTAAAGTGACTGTGATTTAGGTGGGAAGATAGATCTTCCGTGGTATTTGTCTTAATCTCGCTTGATTTGAGGGGCTAAAATTTGGCTGGGTGCATATTATTTGTTTATATATTTACACTGTACCACGTACATATTTTTTTGGAGTGGAGCCAAACACAGAAAAGATGTGGTATCTCATTTCATCGTTTTTTCCCCCATTTTTCTTTGATGCCAGCAGCCTGTTTTTTGATATTTCCTGGACCCTCCTTTCTGAAAGCACAGTCGATCACTTTGTCGCCCGACTCCTTCGATACTGAGGAAACGGCTGTTTTTCCCCCAGCTGTGCGTTATCTTCTGCTGGGCTCAACTCCTCCCTCTCTGCGTGTTGGTGTCGCCGCTCGCATCTCCAGGCTGTGATCTTCTCGCCTTTTCTCAGTCGGCCTGACGTTTCGATTTAATCTTAAATCGCCCGTAATGATCCGTGTGTGCGAAGGACTACATTAAGGTTGTAATTCAGTGGTGGAAGCATGCTGAATGCGCATCTACCATCTGATAGCGACTTCAAGAGTCGGCGTTAATAGAGGGCCTGCAGACAGAGTTTAATTAGCTCATATCAGGATCAAACACGACGCAGCTCAGCAGAACGCTGTCAAAATGCCCATAATAGATGCCATGTTTGCAAGCCATGATTTGAAGAAGAAATGTGTCATGGTGATGTTCTTAAAGTCAGTCTTCACTCAGATGCCATGACTTGTGCTTTTATAGCAATTGGCATCTTGTTTGTTAAAGTGCACTTGCGAAGGAAAAAAAGAGACGGTCAAAGATTTTTGATCATCTCGGTCATATAAGTAAAGCACTATGAAATAATATTTAATTTGAAGGAGCGTTCGTTGGTCATGGATCACACCATCACGCAGGTCTTTGCTCGTTGCTGTGTCCTGTCGTGCTTATTTTCTGTTTGGCACTGTGGTGAGAAGGAAGCATTCAACTAAGAAATCCGTTGGTCTATATACATATGACAGTAATACCAAGAAAGAAGGAAATCCTGAAATTTTGAACCCGTATAAATGTCATTTTGAATCATGCTCAGACCCAGGTAATGTCGGTGAATCTCTTTCCATATGTCATGAACTCCTCGTATTCTACATTTATAGTACCTATTTTTTATCGTGTTGGGGCCCAAATTCAGGGTATTTTCGGAGCAGCGTAAATGTTTATGACCATTTGTGGGAATTTAACAGACAAAAAAGCAGATGATATATGCTGCCGAAATGAAATGGATTGTACTAACAACATTTTGCACCAATTTTCCAGGCAAGCATGTTCGCCCTTGGAAAATGTGGGCCTTTTCTGAGGAAAGCTCTGCCGCTGCCTTGCAGTTAGGTACGGTTGTGCCGTGTGTCACGGCTGGAAACTCCACGCTGACCGTGCAGCCCGAACTCATCAAGAAAGATCAGTTGTATATATGGAGGGTAGAGTGCCATCAGTTCCAGTGGCACAGTGTGCTTGCTTCCAGTGGGACAGTGCGCTTGCTTTCAGTGGCACAGTGCGCTTGATTCCAGTGCCACAGTGCTCTTGCTTCCAGTGGCACAGTGTGCTTGCTTCCAGTGGGACAGTGCGCTTGCTTTCAGTGGCACAGTGCGCTTGATTCCAGTGCCACAGTGCGCTTGCTTCCAGTGGCAGAGTGTGCTTGATTCCAGTGGCACAGTGCGCTTGCTTCCAGTGGCAGAGTGCGCTTGATTCCAGTGGCACAGTGCGCTTGTTTCCAGTGGCACAGTGCGCTTGATTCCAGTGGCGCAGTGCGCCTGATTCCATTGGCAGAGTGTGCTTGATTCCAGTGGCGCAGTGCGCTTGCTTCCAGTGGCACAGTGTGCTTCCAGTGTGATCCGCATAATTCCTGTTTGCTAGTGAATTGCTTTGCCTGGGAAGTGATCGATGCCTGCAAGGCTGAGGTCGTACTTACAGCTATTTCTGTAGATGTTCATCAGTGTGTGCCTTTTGATTTTCGTTTCCTTTCACCCAGGAGACAGCTTTACCTGTACAGCATTAGAAACCAGGCCCCTTTGTGTTGGCCAAGCAAAACAGGCTTCCTGTCTCTAACCTGAACCAATCGATTTTAATTTTTATTCGTATACATCTATGAAAGGTATATGGCAACTTGATGAATTATTTAGGTTTCTCTTCATCACCTTGTTTTTGATTTTTTAAAATTATTATTTTTATCCCTGAAGCAGTTGTATTTTTGGCTGATCTGTGAACAGTGAATGAGCTCATTGCACATTGTGCATTACTGCACACTGGCATATAAATGACTGATCTGCATTCAGCTTCTGCTGTTCCCATCTACTTCAATTACACCAGTTGTTTAACCTTATTGATGTAATCTTTTGAGGTAGCTGTGTTTCTCTCGCGTTTGGTAATGCAGCACAATATATATGATCCCAACTTATTCATTGGAACTAATAATTAGCTAGATGTTGGGATTCCAGTTTGTCGACTTGTTCCTGGTGAGAAATCCTGGCTTAGTTGTAACTTTGCTGTGGCTGGAAGTGATTTGGAAAGCCAGCAGCTCACTGCAGCAGCTCACTGCAGCAGCTCACTGCACCTTGGCTTCATGTACAGCTCATCTCCAGACTGAAATGGAGCCACATTTAAGTCCAGGTCCCTGGCACCTTTCTGCAGCTGTCTCTGCCCGCGGAGATTAGCTTTCTGAGAATGCTGGCTGCCGGTAATATGCAGAGGTTTAATCTCAGCCCAGCAGTGCTATCAGTTCAATAGATTGGACCCTGCTGTTGTACCTTTGACAGGAATTATAAGCTAAATTGCTCTAGTGGAAAAAAAAAGGTCATCCATATTTATTGCTAAAATTCTTCACATTGGAAGCTAACCATCCCTTTTATTTTGTTTGTTTTACGCATCTTAGTAAAATGCATTCGCGAGCAATACGAAATAAATGATATGTTTCTGTATCGCACACGGTGTAACTTGCTCCTTCTCATTGGTAACTTTTTTTTGTACCGGACTGTTTGGAAGTCGATAGTTTATTTGAAACTTTCAGTAACAGGATTTCGAGACGGCAAGCGGAAATGATACTGCAGCTTCCCACGTATTATTCAAATCACACAGATTTATCATGTTACCCTACAATTCAGTGATGGAATTCCAATTAATACTTGACAGGTTTCTGAATGTGTTCCCGGTAATAAGTGATTTTATATGGAATAAATCTACCCCGCAGTTTTGAATTTTCTTGCTGATAATAAAAAATGTGTATTTCCCCTGGAATGTAATATGGTGCAGTGGCGTCTGGAGCTTAAAGTATTTTGGGAGGGCGGCAGATTTTTGTCATTGACTCTCCGGGAATGATCATCCTCACCTGCTGTGGAGAGCGGATGCCTGGACTTGGAAGCCAGGATCACGCACTCGCTTCTTTCACGGTGTCGGCAAACTTAGATGTTTAATGGGACCCGCCAAGGCAGGAAGTGGTTTGAACGCCTGCCTGCCGGGGTGTTCCGCACGCACAAAGCCGACGCTCGCTAATTAATTTGAAATCTGCCTCTTCCTGCCGCGTAGATGCTGCATTTGGTGGGAAATGAAAAATCTCGACTAATCGCGACGAGGCTGACGACGCCTCTCGTCGTTTTATCGTTTAATCGCTGCCTAGCCTCACTAAAGAGAGGCGCGCAAAGTCCTAAAAGCAGCTATGAAATACAGAAGGCAATTACTCGTGCTGGAATGCGGCTGTGAGAGCAGTATGATGCGTGATTCAGGCTCCCACCATGGCTCTTAATTACAATGTTTCGCTCGTTTGCACGGGCGGGCCAGCGCCTGCTAATTAGCTAAGAATGAGACTCGACGGAGTCCTCGGCGAGCGGCGCTGTGCGTCTCGCCATGTAACGCCGCACTCCCGTGGACGGAGGGGCTCTCTTCGCGTTCGTCCTGTTCCATTCTGTCGCTGCCCGTTTAACGGAGCCGCTCGCCAGATCGCCACCCCTTCGTTTAGGCCCTCGGAGGCTGAGCAGCTTTGCCGCGGATTACACAATGAACGTGCGGGGCGTGATTCAGCGCTCGCCACCCATGGGACAGCCGGATGGCTGCGACTGTGAAGGACACGTGCTCTTTAATCTCAGCCTCAGACGCTGTTTTTGGTTTTTTTTTTGGGGGGGGGGAGGTGTGTAAATAGGTTGTAAATACAAGTGTCGATTTTGCTTTCCAGAGCCACGTTTTGTTATGTATTTTGCTTCTTCCTCGGTGCCAGTAGATTGGATGGTTATTCAGCAGCACAGAGTCTGGTTGATATACATTCATTCATCTATCCATGTTCCATCCAGTTCTCCTGGAGAGTCATTTTTGGCCATCTTTATTGTGTCATGGAGGAAAGGTGTGTGTGTGTGTGTGTGGGAGGAGGGGGGGTTGGTGT
>JAODUD010000050.1:2929785-2942349 GCA_026784285.1 Stomatorhinus walkeri | reverse complement strand
TATATTGGCAACATATGTAGAAACATTGCCATTAAATTGCTTTGGGCTGAGATGAAGGGTTTTAAAACTGTCTGTCACTCCTGTGTCATCTAAATTGATTTTCCCCCATATTTGCTTTAGAAAACGGCCCAAACACTCAGCTTTTAGAAAACTCATTTATTTTGAAATTTATATATTTATATGCTGTATATCATACCACTTTGCGGTGGCTTCTGTATAAGGGAGCTCGTATAATTTTAATTTAAAGGAGTGCAATATGAACGGCACTGCAGTTAAACATGTCAGTTGATAAATTGCTGAAAAACAATCTTGAAAAACTAGTTTGAGGGATTTTTTTGGACTGTTCAGACACTGTCCTGGTGGAGTAAGATGCCGTTATGGATGTCTTCTGTGATAGCATGTATATTAGACGTTTATAGACTATGTTAACCTATGGAGAGTGCGGAGCCCGGGCAAGTGACTGGGTTTGTTTTTAAAGATGTCAGCAGGAGTCGCTCAGATAGGCGGCATAATTCTAACTCTTCTTGTTTATCTTACACTTTGGCTACATCTGTTAAGAATCACTACTGAAGCACATTAGGCACCATTGAAATACGGACGAATTTCCCCCGTTCTGTTTCTCTTGGCACGTCTCACTTTTTCGGTCAGAATGGTACTTAAGATAAAGGTGCGGGTGCTAGTTAAAAAAAATTCTACGTTACTGCAGACACCATGAGCTTTGGCACTGAATACGTCTTCAACGTGAAATACATTGTCGACGGTACGTCCGTTTTTACTGGTTCAGCAAGCCTGAGGCGTCGACATCCAGTCCGGATGGCTGTCCCTTTCATGCCACCGGTGTTTCCCAAGTCAATAACGATGAAGGAGTTCCTTAACGACGGATGAAATAATTAACCTTCTCTGAAGTGAAAGGTTCTTGCTGACTTTCTCATAGCCGCACCAGCGTCTCAGATGGCCGAACAGCGAAGGGAGAGCACGACTGGCTAACATCTTCTCCTTTCCCAAAGTCGTTATTAAGCCTCTTTCCGAGGTCCATAATTGCGAAAAATGTTTTTGTAATAAATAATCACTAGGAATAAGTGTGGTCATTTATGTTTAAAATTTCTAAATGCTGAGTAGGCTGCCTGTGTTTAAGCTGATTGAATAAATAGCCCACTGTGTTCCAGTGCAATTAAGAGAGTCTATAAATCTGGAAATCTGTTCCTGCTACCAGTAATATATGAGATTTAGCACTAGGAACCAGCTTGATACTAAGCCAGACATATCCCTGGCTTCCAGAGAGATGGATGTTCTCGGCGCCGTCCAATAGGATGTGAGAAAACAGCTGCTCCGGCATCTGAAGTGTTGTTCTGCTATTAAACTCGGCCTGCGTCTGCCTTGGATCTGACGCCATGCCCGAGTCTGCCCACATCTACAGTAGCTTACTCCTGCATCATCCTGTGGTTTTATACTCTGCCACTGAGGTCCAGCGTGAAAGAAGAAGGAGCCTTTTCGCAGAGTTTAGTGACATGTTATACGATCGCTGTGGGTCTTGGGGAGTTTTCTGTGGGTCCGGTCCACATTTTTCAGACTCCATTACGACCGCGGTGGTGCACTCGAATTTATTGATCCCGGCCATCTAATGCTGCTGTTTACATCTCGCCAAGTAACTTTTGCGTAGATTAAATGGGCGTTGTATGGTCAGTTTTAATTCGTATAATGTTTTGTTCAGCGGCTCTCGTCGAATGGTTGCAGGAATGGCGCTAATTAAGAGCGACAAAACAAACAACGAATTTTGATTAAAACGAATTCTGCCCTTTGGCTTTGGGGAGTAGCCGTTTAGCGCCAGACAAAAACTTTTTTCTGGGACAAAGCGTTTTGTTATTAAATTATTGTCATACATTATTAATTCCATTAAATTATTCATTTGCTAGTTTTCATGGCTAATCCCGAGCAGCGTTTCGGGAGCACAGGGGGATCTTAAAAGTCCCGGTGTGACGTAACCCGCTTGGAGGATCAGGATCGAGATTCGGCTCCCGCCGTCGCACCCGAAAAAAGGCTTACGCAAAGCTGTTCTGCCCAATATCCCGCTTCATCTCCGGCAACTTCTCCGAGAAGGACCCCTGTCTCTCCTGTTTGAGAGGATGATGTAATCGTAATCCATTAGGGCCACGGTGGAACAAGATGTCACATCTGCTTGGAGCTGCTCGGACCGTGAATAATCTCCATCGTTGATGTGTAATCCGCCCCACCTCCCTCCCTCCCTCAGACCTAGTCAATAATTCATCATGTTTGCTCTGCTGCCTGTAAGCCTGTACCCTGTATTACCAATAAGTTGGGACTTGCTTCCTACTTATTTTTCTCACTCTGTTTGGTTGTGTGTAATTAGTCTTCCCTGGTATGACGGACTGTACCTGTGATCGGAAGGTTGCAGGTTCAAATCAAAGAATCATGAATCTCGCTGCTTTGGACAAAAGCATGTACCAAACAAATATCAATGTAAGATGGTAGAGGCCTGAACTGGGCTCGGCTTTCAGTAATTCTGGAAATATCGGAGTACTGCCGTTAAACGGCCTGATTGCCAGGTGCCGTTAATTATCCCGGAGTTCGCATTAAAATAAACAGGGAATGTTAAAACCCGGCGCGCTAACGATGTGCTGCAAATTAAGCAGAGTAACATTGCCGCTATCAATCAGAGTAGATGGATGATGTAGACAATGAGGAAAAGCACCAACCCCCCCAGAAAAAAAAACTTTCCTTATTACCGCCATATCCCTTGAATTTAATAAGGCCCAGGTAAGATACAAGGAGAATGGCATGTTCTGTAATGAAAATACATTTGTATGGTGAATTCTTAGCTCTTCATTTATATACGGAATGATAAGATTCCACTTCCAGGCCCGACCCATGCAATTAAAGCATGTGTTTTAGCGCGCTGACCTTCCTGCTTGCGAGTGTGAGGCATATGGCAGGTTAATTATGAAATATTTCTAGCAAGTGAGCCTTCTGTCGACGTCCCAGCCTGGGAGGGTAGCCTGTCACTTTTCTGACAAGCATATGAGCCCCCCTGTAGGTGAAAACTTCCTCTGCGTGTCAAGGTCTACAAATCCACACGGTACTTAACATGCAAATCATGGTGCACCAGGCCCCGGCGCCATGGTAATGAGTCGGCGTTTACCTGCGGCCCTCTGACCGCCGCGCTCCCAGTCTGTCTGCCGTAGGAGGCGCCCTCCCCGCAGGCGGACGTCAGCGCTGAGGTCAGACGGTGTCACCGGATTGTCCGATGACGATGGCCCTCGCTTCCTCCCTACGCTGGGTCTCCCCGGTGTGCTGGCCGCTCCAGACTACCTTCAACGCCCTTAAATATACCTGCGGCGAATATGTCTCTCTTCCCGCCAGCTGATTCCCACATGGGCGCCATCAGGGGGAATTAGCACACTCTCTCCGTCACACAGTACCGGGTGTCTGGCATTTTTTTTTTGCTGGTTTTTTTTTTTGTTTAAAGATGATCTGAAAAAAATACACTGCTGATTTGCAGCCTCTCTATTTTTTTGTCACTTGATTTTTTGAACACTTGTCAGAATTAAAATGCATTGGTATCTATTTACCCATCAATTATACAGATGGAGCGGATATTTTGGTACAGAGTGGCGGCGCAGACGGGAATTGTGGTAGGTTCGATTTGCCCAAAAGAAATGTTCAGTAAATCAAAAACTCAGGCAAAGCAAGGAAGTAACTTCATACTATTTGTTTCACATTTCTGCTGCATAACCAGACTGTGCCATTCGGCAGCAGTTGGCACTTCATCCTGGGCTCTGTTCTCAAGACCAAACCCTCTCTCTTCTCTGACTGGAGATGATGCACATGTGAGCCAACCTGGCAAATCTGCCCTGCGTTTCCATAAAATCAGACGAACACTCTCTTTACTTAGAAGATACTGCCGCTTTAAGTGGGAAGAGCGATTGGGTGGGTTGGTTAATCCATTGACCCGTACAGCTGCAAGTGCACAGCTTTTCAAAAAAAAGATTTTGTGCTAAGAAATGCGTGGGAGCCGCTGTTAGCTTTCAAGACGTCGCCAGGCATGTGCTGACGATGACCGATGGGTCCTTATGTAAACTTAGGCTTTGTTAGCCTAAACAAAGGCCCCTGTCCCTTTCGCCAAACACTTCTTTCGATATGAACAGGAAATAAAAACCTTAATGGAGGGTGTCGCTCAAGATAACAGGCGCTTAATGGAGTATGTTCAACCAGACGCTAAACAGGGGCCATCTTTTCATATGTCTGCCAATATTCTCTACACTATTTTTTCAATTCAAGTGTCACATTCTGTATGTAATGGGCATTTTGTGGCTAGTATGGATGGACAGCTGACTCTCTCCTCCCCTTTATTTGATCTTAATTGGCCCTTTTCTTATGTCCTATATTTAAATTACCACCTATCCATCCATCCATCCGTCCTCTAAAGCGCACATGCACTTTCATTCATCATGTATCCTGCGGACGCTGCACCTATCAGACGGCACGCTGTTGTAGATCCTGGCAGTGCGGGTCAAAGCCCATGAGGTCCCCCAGGCAAGATTCACTGCCGGCGCCCCCTCCGAAACTAAATTAAATTCCCTCCCTAAGTCGGTAGGTTGTGAAGGGACTCTGAAGCGCTTTATTAGAAATTCAAGTTAAAAGTGGACTGAATCTTTAAGAAGCGACAATGTAACTAAGGAACATTTCTTAAATAATGAATATTTATTTTGGTAAGGGAACGCCGATGCTTTTCCCCCCGTTGGCAGTGTTACAGCTCGATGTGGGCCGTCCCTCTGTGAGTTTGGGACTCCTCCCATGGCCGGGGGGGGGGAATGCATGAGCGCCTCACTGTGGCCTGGGCCGGTGTCTGCCGGTTTACACCTTATGCGGCTCAGGACAAGCGGCAAATTTATGCTGCCCCCGTTCCGAAAGGCCGCAGCAGTAGCTTACACAGTACCGTTGTAGATACGTGTGTTTGTTTGACGAGATTTGAGAACGTTATTACTGTCATTACAGTAGTGATTTATATTATACAGGTATATTATTACATATAATTACAAATACAGACTCACACTGTGGGCGTGTGTGTTAAGCATATATGAATATTTGAGATATATATGAATATTTGGTATAGGATAAAATCTAAATTTAACACACGTGAGATTTTTTTTCTTTAAAATGTTCGAAGGCCACGAATGCCTGGCTTTTCAAATAAATGGACCCGTAAAATAAAACAAGTCTGATTTCACAGTGAGCCGGTTTTCTGCTAGACGGGAATGAGGAATCTGTGAGACTGGTCTTTCGCTCTCACCCTTGAGTGGGGAATTCAGCCGGAGTGCTGAATCCGGCCCGATCAATTAATAAATCGATTTCTGCCCTCCTGACTTTGAGTGAAATTGGCCAAAAGTCATACGAAGCAAAAACTGGAAGCATGGTTCTCATACTACATCAGAAATGACTTAGACTGGCTATCTTAAGTGTTCTTGTTCAAACTGTAAGTGAGCCACTCGACCCTGATTGCATGCCATATCTATTTAACTGCAGTCACACGATTGGCTGTGTGGGGGAGGCTGTTTCTTACAGCCAGCAGGTCTACGTAACAAACTAGCCTCTGCTTGTATAGGAGATTGCTTCTAGAATCGTTTCATAAAGGGAAAACATTTTAGTGGGTAATGCTTTGTGATTTTCATACAGAAATACAATAGCGAAACATGAATAGTCACCACGAGGCAAGCAAACTTCAGAGTAAAGTTTTTTCCTTTTCAATTTTCCACTTCTCCCATTTGGCCGCTGGTGGCAGACACGTGAGCAGCGCTCAGTCACGAAGGACGTTTACGGGAAATAGAACGGAGGCTGATTAACTGATCGAGTTGAAGATGGGCCTTCCTGAATTTCATGCATAAACTGGGGAAGGGGGGAGGTGTTTTAATAACAAACAAAACATTTGGTTAATTATGAAGTCCCATGGGGATTTATAAGGAGGACGATCTCCGAGGGGCAGTAATTTCGGCGCAGTCGCAGAAGCCTGCCTTTTAATATGTTTCGCAAAACAGAAATGTAATTATAGCAGATTGACTGATCTTTTATTCCGCCCCGCCGCATGCGAATAAGTAATGAACGAGCTGAGGTTTCGTGCCTCGGCGTAAATCCAATATAACGGCTGCCTGAAGCCGGTCCCTGCGGTTCGGAGAAGCGTTTGCGGCTTGAAGCGATGCAGCTCTATCGATGCCGGGATGATCTTTAGTTACTTAATGAATGCTCAAAACCGGGAGAGCCTATTTTCGTTCATTTTAGCGTTTCGTTTATGGGTGATGTGCGTTTTTGTGACGTTCACCCACACGGGTTCTTAACGCAGATATATAAATTTTCTGCAGAGCCTTCAGAGGCAACGGGAATGTGTTTTTGTGCTCAACATATGTTGCTGATGATCCACGACTTTCTCCCATGTTCCTTTTCTGGCACGTTGACGGAGTCAGTGGTTTCTGTAACTGGTGTCCTGCCAGCGTCTACCCGCTTTGCGTGAAGAGTCATCGCTGGCACCGGCGAGGCGGAAACGCCCCATGTGCCCATGTGCAAGCGGAAGGCGGAGTGCGTATCGCTGGCAGGACCTCTGTGTGGCGAGGTAGAATACGGCGACCGATTTAGGCACGCGGACGGACAACAACAGCATGGCGTTTTTGTCATAAAGGCGATGCCTGTCTGCTAGGAAACACCTGGCACGGCCCGTCGAAGGCTAAGAGACTACCGTCACGAAAAAATAAAGAGGATTGAACTTTTCACCGTAGATTCCAGAAGTTTCCAGAAATATTGTTTAGTTAGTTCCCCTATTTCATTTAAGTGAAATGAATAAAATGATTGAAGTTAACACTGGTTGCAGAATACATTTCACATTAGCCTGGGTAGTTTTGGAACGTCTGAAGATGAATTAGAAAATGGTCGGCATTTTAGCTTAGACATGGCTGAGCTTTTCAGGGGGATCTGCTGGCCTGTATCAGTGGCTCAGGTTTAAGGACTTATCTTCAGCCACCTGGGACGCTCTAATTAAGTCCAGTTGGTTCATGGCAGGTCCAGTTCAGTTACTCCCACCTTCGACTGTGTCAGTCACTGATTGATTTGTCCATAGCCTTACTTACCAACCCACTTTTTTCCCAAGGGACAAAAATTTCAGTCTAACAGGAATTTCAGAAGTTCTGTGACTCCATCTTCCTGTCCTTGTTGTAGACCTCTAACTATCCAGAGCAGTATTTTTTCAGAAATTTGACTCCTTGACTGTACATGGGTGGGCCAACGCAAGTCATTCAAGAATTGTGTATTGTAATAGATACGCCCTTCTCTGTAAAAAGAGAGTGGTGCAAAGATAACTAGCATTTTTCTTCTATTATCGTAGCTGCTTCTTCTCTAGGTTGGTTAGACACATTGATTAAAATGCCACGCATCCTGGTTGTATCTTATTTCTCTCCATGCCGTTGTTAATTATGAAATACAAGCATCTCAAGTCTTCTGCGGACTGGCTTTCCTCCCAGTTCATCCATTTGACGTTTGCCAACCTGGTCCACGACTCCCCCTCCCACATCCACCCCAGGCAGTCCACATTTTTGCTCCTTCCCAGCTTTCGGTAAAACGTGGACTGTCTGAGGGTCCCTGAGGATTGGGCTGGGAAACACTGTATCAGAATATATGTGATTTTAATAAGAATATTGCATTTAGTTAATTATTCATAAAGTCATCTAAGTGTGATTTAACCTTTCATATTCTTGAAGTGCTATTTGAATCATTCTGACGCTTCTTGTGTTATTCATACTTTAATATCTCTCTGAGTTTATTCTCTTCTCAGTTAAAACCTTGGCAGGGAGATAGTTTTCAATATGTTCCCTCCTAACAATCAATACCTCTTTAAGATGAAGATCTCCAGGGGAATTTTTTAAAGATACAACCTTTGTTCTCACCCGTCGACACAGTTATTAAACTTTGCATAATGTTTAGACCCTTTCATTTCAATGAGTTTATTTCATACTCTGTTGGTATCCCAGGACTTTCTCTTTTTCATTCATTTCACTGTAATGTGTGCTTTGTCTTGTTGATTAATTGACTGAATGATAATCGAGTTGTTCATTAACACTGCATAATCTCTTTAATTCTTCTAAACCTACATTATCTAATGCTGTCACAAAATCAAATAATAACAAAAACTGAATTATCTGCAATATCCATGTAATATATTATTATAATTTTCATATATATAAATATATATGAAATATATATATCAGATCAGATGTACCTATTGGCAACCCCTCCAGGGGTGTCCCCTGCCAGGATTTATATATATATATATATATATATAAATCGTGGCAGGGGACACCCCTGGATGGGTTGCCAATAGGTACATCTGATCTGAAATTGTCATCTATACATTTCACCAAACAAAAGAGCATAGTTTCAAGATTATGTCATCGACAGCTTGGTGAAACAGTGCGTAGAGATTAACTCTGCATTTGCAAGTTTCTCCTTCATTTTAAGATGTTGTAAACTGTAAAAGTACCACCGAGAAACTCAGTTTTTACGAAGATGAAGACTGACACTTTTTTGAATGATTTTTTTTCCCCCTTGACTGTCAATCACAGTTAATCCTGAAGTTCACTGATTACAAAGTCCTGTATATTGAATGTGCCAAACGCGCCTTCCAACCTGAGAGAGAATGACATCTGCATTATACGAAGTAAGGGAAGACAAAAGAAATAAAAACAAGCAGGGAGAAAGGAGGAGATTTTTTTATGAAATCGCGGAGCTGGCAAGAGATTGACTGTCTACATTGTTAGCTGAGGCTTATGTGTGGCAGAAAAATGCTGATAGGGATGAAACAAAAGCATAATTATGAGTTGCTTTTAAATTTCCTGGGAAATTATAGATGAATACATTAGATGGGGCTGGGCCAGGTTCCCCATGCTGTCAGCACGGACGCCGGAGGATTTCCCAGCTCCTGACGCAGCTCTAAATCAGCGTCGCTGCCAGAAGTAATGATTTCGCCAAGTGGAAATCGATATCGGTGCCCAGCGATTTCATTTTAACTTAATAAGCCCCGCCCCGCCACCATGAGGCAGACTCTGTTTTTCTTAAGATAGATCCCGTGTGAGGCACTGCTCTCGGACATTAAACGCCTGGATGCCGCCTGGGTCACCGCTGGTCGTCGGGGCGGTGTACAAATGCGGCCGCCGTCTCGGTTCGGGACAGCCGCTGCCGCTTAATGCATGTCCGTTTATCGAGCCGAAGGTTTATCCACGATTTAAATCACCACGAATCACCGTATTTTCAGCCGATGTTACAGCGGGTCGGTTCGATACGATTGTCAGATTCATGATACAAAATACTCGGTCAGATTAAAAATGAAGGTTTTCATATTGACGATCTAATGTAGACAGTAAATAGTACTTATATTACAAATGAACGTAGTAATATTTTTATCATAAAAAGTCTTGTTCATTTTAAATGTACACAGTGTAATATGGACTAAAAATGAAGTGAAATGTTATTTCCTGTTTTTTAGTTTAACAATTTCTTTCACGAAAGCATCCATAAGTAGCTGTCGAGGGAGGTACTCCAGCTGAAGGTGCTTACAGGGGCATTGGACCTAGCTGAAAGCTGATTGGACCCCGGAATGTCTCCTCCCCCATCACTCACCGATTCAAAACATATCATTGGCTAACGATTATGTTGGCCCCTCATGGTGTTTACAGGAGCGAGGCTTCCAGAGCATTGGTCCTAGATGAAAGCTAATTGGTCCCAAGAGTGCCGCCTGCCCCGTCACTCACCGATTCAAAATGTATCATTGGCTAATGATACTGTCAGCCCTCCTGCATGAACTGTGGCCCCTAAAATAATATCCTACAATCTCCCCTGAGCCCAGCTCCGGGAAGGACATGGCGTGGCTCTGTAGAACCGGGCGTCCCAGGACGTGGACCCGTGAGCCCGGTCCTGACGGGAACTCAGCCGCTGGCCGGGAATGCCCCCACCCCCCCACCCCCCTGCCCCCACGAGCGCCAGCCGTGGCGCGATCCCCACCAGAAAAGGCAGATTATGAGCATCAGTCTTCTGTAAATTACGTTCTTTGGCAGGCATTAGTCCGAGTTGGGGTGTCATCTGCGTCCGAACAATGATTTATCGAGTGATTTATTCCAGGCCCCCAGCCCCATTTTCACACACCGACGGCTTTCTCCTGCCATTTCATCCTCCTTTTCTGGACATTCCCCCCATCCTTCTCTCGCCCACTTGCTCTAACGCCCTCGCCTTGTGCTCCCACAGCCAATCTGGATTCCCCCCTCCCCCAGAACAAAAACAATAAAGAGTAATTAGACTTTCGAATTGGAATTTTAGCTCTTTCATCCCGGCGTGCAGGCACTCGCCGAGCTAAATTAAATGATTTGCAGTCGCAGTGTTGTCAGTAGACTCCAAATTGCATGAATATGGAATTAAAAAAATTAAAACGGCATGAATGATTACCTTCTGCTTGAAAAAAGTGAGAGCTCTATGTGTCTGTTTTTGCAGAGAGATAAAAAAAAACTACAATGGAGCACTACAAATACTGATAAAGAAGTCAGCTGTGGAAAAACATGCACGTGAAAATATCCATGCTGCAAGAAATCTCTACTGATAGCTCCTGCTCGCTTTTCCATACATGTGCACTCACTTTCTCTAGCTTGTCGTGTCACAAAACATCTCAAATCTATGATAACCTTTCCAGCTAACAGTGAACTGGCATGGTCCCACTGAGCTCTGCAGTTACTCTGAACGTTCTGGAACATTCCAAGAAAGCAGGCGTTTAGTTAATAGTGGATTTGAGGAAGATAGATGGCTGGATGTTGTTTTGTTCTGTTGTGCGGGTAATAATTTATATGCAGCGATCTCTGTCACAGTTTGACTTTTATAGATAAGAACCTGTACGGTGAATCAGAGTTTCTATTTCTCTGGATAAGGAGACACTGACAGTGTTTGTCACATGATACATAAAATCGTTATAACTAAACTTTATTTATTGTCGTAATTGAAATTTGTGACATCCATTGCTGACCATTAACACAGCTATAATGTGTGTGTGTGTGTGTGTGTGTGAGAGAGAGAGAGAGAGAGAGAGAGAGAGGGTATACCTTACCTTTTGGGGACAGAATGTCCTTGCAACGTGATGAATACCCGTTTTTTTCTCCTTATGGGAAATAAAAATCTGTGACTGCAATGAAAAAACTAAAAGAAAACAAAAACTCTTGTATTTTGCTTGATCACTTATGGTTAAGGTTAGTGCTGGGTGGGGGTTAAGGTTCTCACAGTGAGCATTAGGATTTTTCCCATAGATATGAATGAGCGGTCCCCATAAAGATATGCTTACCCGAAGTGTGTGTGTGTGTGTATACACTATTCCAGAATTGGTAAAAACACAAATAGATATTCATTAATACGATCAGTTTCTTATCATTCACTGGAATATTTGTATCGAATGTTTTGTTTCATAATATCCTTTTTCAGAATAGAAGACTACAGTACTGCAGTAGTAATTATGTTTCCTTTTTTTCTCTTTACTGCAATATTTATGTTGATTTGCATAGTGAATTAGGTTTCGCCATTATATTCCACACAGGCGAACTGTATTCACATTTGTTTGTTGCAAGATATTGTATTAAATCTGACCCTTATGATGGAGGAGCGTGATGTGTTTGCAAACAAAAAAGGTGCATAATAAATCTATGAAATTCACTCATAGTAAGATTTATAGAGAATTCATTTACTGAATATATGGACTATTAAAAATTCGGTCAGTTAGCTGCCCAGTTAAAATTATATCTGGCCAAGCTACTCCTGCGCTTCAGCAGTCTGTTTTAACTTGCTAACATTATGATGATAAGCAGTTTTAATAACACTTTGCTGGCGTGCTCTGCAATTAGCAACACCTCAGTCTGGTGTAACTTTCCTGGGTTTGGCAGTTGTTAAATGAACTCGTATTCCAACTTGGCAAACATAACGAGTTATTAACTGGCAGCTAATGGCAAAGAGTCTTTACTGGACTAGATAGATTTCTGACAGTGATTTCTACTTCCCTGTCAATTACGCCCGTAGAGCTAAACTGATTTATCCATGCTGCCATGCATGTTATGAGCGGGCCATGGAAACGCGTCTGCATTTCAATGATAAATTTAAAACATGCACTCTCTGGGTGAATATTTATGCCAGGTTTCTTCTGTCTCGGTGGCACAGTAAGTCTGGGAGGCACGGGGGGGGGGGGGGGAAACACTTGGGGGCCAAAATTTCCCCAAAGTGTGGTAAAACCTGAAACTTCCCTACTTTTGGGGAAATCTGTAAATGAACTCGAAAAAGTAAATATGCCAAAAGTCTTGTATTACTTATGGTTAAGGTTAGGGCTTGGTGGGGGTTAATGGTGTCAGTGCAGGGATTAGGGGTTTTCTCTTAAATGGATGGTCCCCATTTAGATAGGTATGCCAACGTGTGTGTCTGTGTGTGTAAGAGAGAGAGTGGGAGGGAGGGAGGGAGGGAGGGAGAGAGAGAGTGGGAGGGAGAGAGAAAGAG
>JAODUD010000050.1:2897477-2913654 GCA_026784285.1 Stomatorhinus walkeri | reverse complement strand
AGCATTTCTTTTTGGATGTGTTTATAAGTTTTAAAATTATATAAGGGATATACAACTAGTTAGTTAGTTGGCTAGCTAGTTACTTTAATCCCATTGGCAGTAATAAACCGACTAAAGTCTATTAGGCGTCAGCCTTTGGCCAGTCTTTTGCTGCAGAAAAAAGAGGAAGGCATTAGCGAGGTCGATGTTTGGTTTGTTCAGAAAAGGTAAGTTATATGTTGGTGATGTAGGTCGTTTTTACACATTACCCTCCCTGTAACACACTGTCAAGCTCTTTATCTTTGTTCATAACATCAGTAACGTTGTTGACACGGCATCGTCTTCGTTTTTTTTTTTTCCTGTCATGTTAATACTTGAGTTTTGATTTCATTTGCACGACGGCATATTTCAGGTCTTTGTATTTTGTTTTCATTTTATGTTCTCCCCTTTTCTTTTCCATTCGTTCGCTTCCACGTCACATCAAAACCCTCTGTTGCTTCAACATGCCCTCGTTACCGATACCAAACCAAAACAAACTAAACAAACGAACGGGAAAAAAAATCCTGCGGTCTCACGACGACCCAATCAGAGCCCTCGGCAGCTCCCCAGGACGTCCGCTGTTCTAGTCCCAGCTCCACCAGCATCCTGGTAAGTTGGCACCCACCTCCAGCGGAGTCACGCAACGGGATCATTACCAAGTACACCATCCAGTATGCCGTGGCTGCCGGAGAGGACGTGGCCCCCCGCCAAACTGCTCGCGCGCCCCCTGAAAGCTCTCAGCTCCTGCTGGAAAACCTGAATAAATGGACTGAGTACCGCGTGACTGTCAGCGCCCATACACACGCCGGTCCTGGCCCCGAGAGCCTGCCGCTGCTCATCCGCACTGAGGAGGACGGTACGTCCTGCACCTCGAACATCCGTCTAGCTTAACCCCCCCCCCCCCCACCTTCAGACTCTGCTGTGACTCCTCCGACCCTCTGCCCCCGCAACCCCCTCCTCCTTCCACCTGGCTCGACCCCGGCTGCCCTATAACTCGCCCAAACCACTAACTCAAGTCTATCCCTTCTGTACCTTTTAACTAATTAATTCCACTTATTTTTTTCAAGTATTTTTTTTTTTTCAAACTTTTAGAGCGGAGTATTTTTACTTGGCACCACTTCACAGCTCTTTAAGTGGAATTCACCAATTTTCTTCTTTTAACCCTCTGAATGTATCAGCTTTCTCCTCAAAACTGGACAAAACTGCTGTATCCTTTTTCTTCGTGGTTTTACTCTTTTTTAACTGAGAGGAAAGTGGGACACCTTGACGGAAAGATTACTTTTTGAAAATTTTTCAAAAAAACTATCCTTTTCAAGCAAATCAAATTAGCCAAATTCTTTCAGGATGCTTTGCTCGCCAAAGCATCCGGCTTGGCTTCTTTTTTTTTTTTTTTTGCTAATTACATTTTTATTCCATTTTTCTAATCCACACACAATCTCACTTTTGATGTCTTTTAAAATGTCAGACCTTTTTTGGGGGCATTTTTTGTTTTTGTTTTTTTATTCTTTCCATTTGGTGTCATTCGATTCTCGCGATAGCTGCCTTTTGAATTGCCTTTCTGGTTTTGCCGTTCTCCGCCGTCGCGAAGTTGGCCGCGGCAGCAGTGTTGGCCTCCGTGATCTTGACCGATATTTTGTCCCGTGGTGTCCCCTCAGTTCCCAGCGGTCCGCCTCGTAAAATCGAGGTGGAGGCGCTCAACGCCACATGCGTTAAGGTGATCTGGCGCTCTCCCGATCCCAGCAAGCAACACGGTCAGATCCGCGGTTACCAAGTGCACTACGTCCGGATGCTAAATGAGGAGCCCGTCGGACAGTCCGTCATCAAGGACATCCTGATTGATGACTTGCAGGTATCCACCCTCCTCCTCTTGTCTGATTCACCTTGCTCTGACCTTTCAAGATGCGTAGCACAACATACCCAGGGTCCAATTTTGCTGATATATACAGTTTGTTTATACACATTTAAGGTGTCAAGAACCTGGTTCAGCATCCATCCACTCTGGTGCCATATCCTTGACCTAGTCCATTGGTCTTTCTGTAACATCTTTAATACTTATATATAAGGTTATATCACATGTATTTAATCTTTACCACACCTTTTAATACCAGAATAAGCTCACCTGACCTGCCATTTGGAAAAAGATATTTTAATTCAGTTATAACTGACCTTGTCTGAGAGATAAGACAGATTCTAGTCTCCGTGTCAGAGAAAACAGAAAACAAGAGAATTTGTGTCGGTGTTTATTGTGAGTAAAGGGCTGCAGGGAAATGGATGAATATGCTAAATTGTTGTGTAGATATTGCTATTAAAGTGACATTATCTGGGGAAGAAAGAGGATAGTTTGAGTTGCAGTTTTTCCTACAGCCAAACTGCATCTATTTACCTTCTGCAGCCCCCTTTCTTTTCTTTCCTCTATTTGCATATCTTGTTTTTAGCCACATACAGCTTTACTAATTTCCTGCTTCCTTCTGTTTTATTCTCTCCATCATCTTCCACCAGTGGTCATACGATGACTCCGCTGACCATGTGAGTACAAATAATAATAATAATTTTTAAAAAGGACTTCCACTGAGTTAAATTGTGAGCGCGAGTGTGCGATGGTTTGTCCATGATAGACAGTCACATTTTTTTGGAGCTGCATCATCATTCTGTGGTGGTCTGTTCGCTTCGGCCCACACCTGCGCCCCTTCTTAATAAGCACCCTCACTCTGTAAAACGGGCCTTGACTCGCATGAGTCTCCTGTACAGGGTACCAGCAGCGTGACTCTCTAAAACAACATGTGTCTAGGCTAATTTTCAGAATGCTGGGTAAAAGTGCCATGCGGGCAGGCAGTAGGGGGCACTGTGTGGTTGTCATGGAAATGGCATCAGAGAGCGTGCGAGCAGCCCAGCCTGACCAGGCCAGCGCGGGCGACCTTGGCGACCTCTGTGTGATCGCGCGCATGCTGTGATTTGGATACACTGGAGCAGATCTCAACTTTTAATCAGAAATGTTCCCTTTTGTGTAATTTGTGAATAAGCTAATTTATTAAAGTCACCTTTGGGATGTATAAGCATTAATGCATTTGCCCCAGATATGATCTTTTAACTGAATGGCTAAAATACTATCCATGATGTACTGAGCTGTTTTTGAGCAGATATATACTGGGGTGGGATGACACCTGCAATGATGTTACAGCCTGTGCTCTCTATCGTGTTTGTCTGACAGGAGACGGTCATCTCCGACCTCCAGCCTGAAACGACATACTCTGTGTCAGTTGGCGCGTACACAACCAAAGGTGACGGGGCTCGCAGCAGACCCAAGCTGGTCACCACCAAGGGCGCAGGTACGTACAGAGGCATCTCCCTGTGGTGAGAAACACGTCAAGTAGCTGTTAGATTAGAGTGTTGCCGTCGGGTTGGTCACTGTTGTGATTCCGGGGAATGATTGGTGTGTGAAACTGACATTTCACTGTGTTAATGGGGACAGGCGGCAAACAGAAGGGCATTTTAGACCTCAGCATCAGGAGGGAACATCATAGTTGATGCTCAGGGTTCCCCGAGGTTAGTACCAGTACAGGGTATTAATGTCACTGCCCCTTAATCGTAATTTACTGCCACTTTCATTTCAGTGCCGGAGAAGCCGAGATTAATGGTGAGTGTCACCAATATGGGGACTGCACTGCTACAATGGCACCCTCCACCAAACACCTTCGGCCCCCTGCAAGGATACCGTCTGAAGTTCGGCCGCAAAGATGTGGACTCTCTAGCTACGGTTGACTTCCCGGAGCGGGAGAACCACTACACCATCAACAAGATCCACAGAGGCGCGCCCTACGTCTTCCTCCTGTCAGCCCAGAACAGGGTGGGCTTCGGAGCGGAGGCGGTCAGGGAGGTGGCCACGCCTGAGGACAGACCCTCCAGCTACCCCCAGAGCATCCTCGTGGAACGCGCCAGTGCTACCAGCGCCCAGCTCTCCTGGCAACCCTTACCGCTCGCTGAGCGCAACGGCCGCATCATCAAGTATGGTCTGCAGTACAAGGACATCGACAACCCCCAGAGCCCCACCGAGTTCATTGTCATGGCCCCCCAGTCCTCCACGACTCTCGACGGCCTAAATCCAGACACCATTTATGACGTTAAAGTGTGCGCCTTTACCAGCAAGGGCTCCGGCCCCTATAGCCCAAGTGTCCAGTTGAGGACACAACCTCTGAAACAAGGTAGGATCCCCCCTCACCCTTGTGTGCCCCCCCCAGTAAGATTTCAGCGGTGCTCTTAGGTAGCTCGGTATTCATGACTCTGCTGTCAAGGTATGGCACGATCAGGGCTATTCCTTCTGTTTAGTCAGCCGACTTTTAAGGGGAAGGTTCGCTGGTGCTGACAAGGTAAGAGTCAAGTCAGAGACAAGTAGACTGGAAACAACGGTAACAGCCCCCGTACGGGGCTGCGCGTGGAAGGGAAGGTAAGGTGCGGGTCTCAAGGCAAAGCGTCGAGCACTGCCGGGTGCTAGCGACGTGCCTAAACCGCCTGCGTGGCCTTTCTTTTAGCAGTGTTCGCAAAAAATTTCCGCGTGAAAGCTGTCATGAAGACATCGGTGCTGCTGACATGGGAGACACACGAGAACTACAATCCAGCTCAGCTGTTCACGGTGAGCGTTCCTCATCCGGCATCCACGTGATGACAACTGTCTCAACAGTTCAGTTTCATGTCTTTGTACTGGAAAAGTAAACATGAAAGAATCAGCATTTTGTGTGATAGAGCCCAACCATGCATTTACATATAAACGTTTTGCTACATTAAATTCTCCCCAGCTTACGCAGCCATCCATGGTTTATATCCTTACCCATTCTGTATTTATATTTAAGGGCCAGTATGGTGGCACGGTAGTGCAGTGGTTAACACTGATGACTCACACTCCTGGGATCAGGGTTTGGGTCTATGCCTTAGCTCCATGTTTGTAGAGTTTGCAAGTTCCCCCCGTGTCAACATGGGGTTTCCTCCGGGGACTCTGGTTTCCCACCACCGTACAAAAGCTGGGGATAATTGGAGTTAATAAATTGCCGTAGACGTGATTGGTGTGTAAGTGTCCCCTGTGACAGGTTGGTGCCCCATCCTGGGTTGTTACCTGTCTTGTGCCCTTAGCTGCCTGAATAAGCTTCATACTCGTCGCAACTGAATCGGGTACAAAAAAATGGATGGATGGGCGTATTAGTTATTGCTACATAGTTGGCGTAATGCCAGCAGATGCTCCGTTGACCGTCTTTGACACCTCCTTGCCTCGTAGATCCTCTACGACAACGGGCAGAGCGTAGAGGTGGACGGCAAGCTGACCCAGAAGCTCATCACCAACCTGCAGCCGGATACGCAGTATTCCTTCCTGCTGACGAACCGCGGCAACAGCGCCGGCGGACTGCAGCACCGGGTCACCGCCATGACGGCTCCCGACGTACTGCGGACGAAGCCCTATCTGATTGGCAAGACCAACTCGGACGGCATGTTGACTGTGGAGCTCCCGGCAGTGGAGACCACTGAGAAAGTCAAGTGAGTGTCCAATGGCAGATACAGGGAGCTGACAGGTTCTATGAGAGGACTCAAGCCATGACATTTGTCGCAACCATTGTAGCTCAAAGACTAATGGCATCTCCAGTGTTCTTCACTTATCTCTTGTGCTCTGCACCTTACTCAAGTGTGCTTCACTGGATTGCTGACCTCTATTTGTATTCGCATTGAATGTATGCTTGACTTACTGGCTTTGCAAAAAAAAAATGTCTATGAAATCCTATGAAACTGTGGAGGAAAAACTTCGGTGTGTGGCTATTGAGGAACACCCTCATGGCACTATCAGGCCAGCGTCAGCCGTGATGTCTTTCCAAGTCTGACCTCTTGTTTCAATCCGCCATAGATCAGCTGGACGCCACTGCCAGGATGCAGGCTAATTAATTCGCCATTACCCGCCATATTGACTTTGTGAAGTCAGCGCTCTTACAGCATCCAGCCAGCAGACTGGGGCTCCAGCAGTGTTATTATCTCTGAATGGCTCGATTAAAGATAATTTTAAATTTAATCTCACAAGGAGATGCCCAATTAGCCCACTCGGCCTTGCTGGGATGTGCCAGTAGACTTAAATCGATCATGTTTAAATACGAAAATCATATTTCCTGCTAATTATTATGACCACTGCGTGGTTTTGCTTTTCGTCACCCACGTTTTGCTCTATGACGCTCATAACCAATTTAGTTTTTCAGTGTTGATTACACAGTGAGAAACGTTAATGTTGACAAGGCCCCTGAGATCCTCCCGCATGCCGGAACGAGACTCTCTCACGGTCCCCCCCGCCCCCACTCTCTCACGCTTCTTCAGGGGGTATTACATCGTGGTGGTGCCATTGAAGAAGCAGAGAGGTGGGAAGTTCATCAAGCTGTGGGACAGCCCGGACGAAATGAACCTAGAAGAGGTAATGCGTGCGGCTGGGCCTCTCCGTGTTTCGTCCCGCACTGTGCATTGAGAGAGGAAAGTTAGTCCTCGCTTTTACCGCCAATCTGCCGCTTTGAAAACGGGCAAGCCATGATGACTTTACCACAGGGGTGCCTGTTGGCAGCAGAAAGAGGACCAGATCAAGCGCTTCAAACAAAAAAAAACTTCCACTGAAGAGTTAACTTCAAAAGTCTGGACCCCCTAAGTGAATCAACTCGAGTCAAAGCCCATCGCTCTTCACCTGCTCACCTCGATCCCTTCCTGCTGCGTGCGTGGAGCATTTCCACCCATCATGAACTGCCGCATTGCTGCTGCATACATACTAGAACGCATTACACACGTTTTGCATTCTGTCAGGTGACAGCCACGCCCAAGGCTATTTTTCACGTCGAATCTGATACATCCTCTGATATGACCCCCATGCCACCAGATCGATTTAATGAGCCATGCGTGGTTCAGGCTGTGAAATGTGCCTTTTAAGACTCATAATGATGAACTCCCCCTGAAGCTTGCTCAGCTAGTATCTGCGTTTCTTGACTTCTGCGTTCCGCTCGACTCCCGTGCTTTATGCTGTTATCCACATCGATACGCCTCAATGATGGATGAAACGCCCCGAAATGGAAATGGTGCCAAAAGTGTTTCCCTGCTGAGGTTTGACCAGAAGAACCACTATTCTTCCCAGTCAATAGTACAATTCAGTTAGAGTAAAGGAATAATGCAAAATGCATTCAGAGTGCAATTTTTCTTCATCCCTGTTATTTTTAGCTTTTTGCTGGTGAAACAATCTAAGTATATTATTTTATACAAGGCTACAATGAAGCATGTCTGTTCATTTGTATGTATCATTAAGTTTCAAGCTCCCTCTTATCACGTCCTTATGTCTGTATTTTTTATTTTGGAATGAACAGCATTGTGCAAATACATCCCCGGAATTCAATGTGGTGTGTCAAAATAACTCTGCGAGCTCACATCTCAAAATGACAGAGCGTCGGGCCCCAACCCTTCAGAATTTATATGTTTGTCAATATTTGCTCTCCCCTTTCAGTGGCTCCCCAAGGTCAGTGAGGCTGAGCAGGGAAAAAAAAAAAACTCTCAGGAAGTATGATTGAAGAGGTAATCAGGCATGCGTCCCCGTGCTGTTGAGTCGAGGCTGTCAGAGGTTAACGTTCTGTGCCAGGTGGACCCAAGAACACTTTAACTTCAGGTCCCCAGTCCATCCTCCACAGGCATCTGGGGTTGCCGATTCCTATGGACTGTATTGCCCTGCATGTGACAATTTCACGCATCTCAAGTCCTCCTTAAGCGTGCCAGCTCGTCCCCGCATCCTGGGGTCACCATGACCCGCAAATGCCCAGCACGGATACAACAGCGTATTGTCGGGTTCCGCTGCTGGTACATGCACTTTGTGGAATCGGCCCATTTGATTCCGTATTAGCGTAGTGCCTCGATAAAGCTCACGTGACGCCCAGGTTCCGCCTTCCACATCCCCCCTCGCTGTTCGTTAATAACGTTTGCATTTCTCGGTATCGCCGCGACCCCAGGAGGCCGATGTCGCTAAGCGGTATGCTGTATTTTCCTGTACGCTGCATCACTTGCATTCACGGCAGCCAAGTCGCAGCGACCATCTCTGGTCCACGGCACGTGATAATGTGAAAACCCGTCCCTCCGTGACAGTGGCGAGCGACTTTTTCCCATTGAGCTGATTTCACTGCGTAGGTTCTGCGAAGTAGCTCAGGGAGCGGCCGTCGGCTGCACTGACGGGGAGTCACGCCCCGCTTTCGTCAGGCGAAGCCAGCAGGCAGAAGAGCACCGAGCAGACATGGAGAGTATGAATTTTAATACTGCAGAGTTCCCAGCGACTCTCAGTACCCAGACAACTCTGCTGCAGTAGTGCATCATTAAGCAAAAATGGCTGAGGCGGCCCTGGGGATTCTGGGAAGTTTTCTCTGTTCCTCCAAGCCCATTGTGTCTTTTGGCCTGAGAGTTGACTCCCTTTAACTTTTTCCTTCAGGCCAAGAGACAATCTGTGCTATTTTTTATTTTCTTTCTTTAAACTTTTCATGTAACAGTGCACTCGTAGCTGGAGGCTCAGCCAAGGAATAAATGAAATCAAGCTTTTGTTTGACTAAACGTCGTCACGCGGCCGAGTCTCGGTGGTATATCGGTTCCCACCTAGCTGGGAAAAGCTGGGGAATTTCCTGCATGACATCTAGAGTGGAGTAGTCTATCTGGGATGGTTTATTTTATTAAAGCAAAGCATATTTCATAATCTCAGTAATTAACAGAAGCTTAATGTGTCATAGTCTGACCTGTTAAATGAGTGTAATGTACATATGATACCGTAATTAAGCAGAAAAAGAAATGCTGATTTTATCTTTCACAAACAGAAAAAGCTACTAAGGGTTTTATAGCAGATTTTTAAATTGTTGTTGAGTTTTCTGTATCACTGGTCTTTATATTGAAAAGAAAGGTGTTTTCTTTTCCAAAAGTAATGCATCAGTATTTGGCTGTTTGTGATGAAATGACTTGATTGCTTCGGCCCGTCATTCAGTACTTGCCAACTGTCACTTGTTATTCCTGTTTCAAAGGCTAACGGCTCCGAAGTATTCCATAAACTAGCCTGCTTCGGGCTGTTCAGCACTCACTTGCAGTCATTTAAATCTCTGTGGTTTCTACCCTAAAATATGTTTGGCATAACATGCACCACTGTGAAGAATTCACTTCACTGACTGCTCTGCATTCATGCACTTAATTCTTGTGATTGTAAGCGTCCATTTTGTGCACACAAATATTGTTTTTAAAGACAAGCACTGCCCAGACATGCTTGAATTAAAGACCTTGGATTTGATACCCTGTCTGCTACTCATTCAGTGCTGAATCAAAATAAAGATCTTAGAAGTGATTCTGGCTATTTAGAATGCAATGCCCTTGGTGTATAAAAGACAAATAAGGTACTTAGCATATAGACAGTGTGTTTTTCTATTGACCAGTGTGATTTCCTTTCACTTAGCTGCTCAAAGAGATAAACAGAACCAGCAAAGGCCTTCGAGTGAAGAGACAAGCAGATCCCAAAGCTTACATCACAGCCCACTTTAAAGAGCTTCCCCCTGATTTCACCCTGGGAGATAAGAAGGTCTACGGTGACTTTGAGAACAGGCCTCTACAGAGTGGCCAGGAGTACATATTCTTTGTTTTGGCCGTCCTGGAGAACTCCGAAAATGTGAGTCACCCCTTCCCAACTCTCCGGCTTTTTGTGGTGATTTATTCTGACAAACGGTTTCCCTCAGGTCACAAACGGGGACTTTGTTTTGCTGGATGTGAAGTCATTTTTCTGCCTAATGCGGTGAAGCGTCTTCATATTGTAGCGTGTGATTTAGGAGTAAAGATTACGGCACTTTGGGAAGGGTGGAGCCGCCCAGTTGTGCATGGGTTCCATCTTAAGTGAGCTACTTTCCGCGGTCCACTTTTCATAGAAACCCAGCTGTGTCCAGTCCGCTCAGAGGCACGGCAGATATATCTCAATGTGAACAGCCCTCAGAACTGCCTCCTATCAGAGTCAGGGGATGAGCGGGCAGATTCTTCAGCTTTTCAGTGCACTGGTGAAGGTGTCATGGGTGGGGTTGGCTGAGAGCCTGGATGAGGACAGCAGACCGCTGGGCTGTGAAGCTCTACAACCAGACTTGTGAAAGTAGATATTTTCTGTAAAAGTGCTAGAAGGGCTACCTCTACCTACTGCACATTTCCAGCATATATAAGATCAAATCTAGCTGTGATATGACGCTCTTTCATCGCCAGATTAAATGTTTTCTCCTTCTTCCTTTATATCTCGCTACAGACTATGTATGTCACCAGTCCCTATTCAGACCCTGTGGTGTCTGCAGACATAGACCGGCAGCCACTGATCGACGAGGAGGAGGGGCTCATCTGGGTGGTGGGGCCGGTACTCGCCGTGGTCTTCATCATCTGCATCGTCATCGCCATCCTCCTGTTCAAGAGGTAAGGGGGGATGGGAGGGGGTGCAGATGGCCCACATCCCTGTCACTCCTCAAAATGGCTGAGTGATGTGGTCCTTGGTGATGTGGGCCTTGGTGATGTGGGCCTTGGTGATGTGGGCGTACTTGGTGCCGCGCCTAAAGAACCTCGATGCTCAGTTTGGAACGCCTGCAAATAAACAGAAACTGATTTTCATCCAGGCTATTGTCACGATGCTATTTATCCTCTGTTGGCTCGCAGTTACTGCTAGTTACCTACGTCTTCGAATTCTTAGCGAAATTATGCCGGCTGTTAGCAAGCGGCTTGTTGTCCTCCCGAATGGAGACAGTGCCTGCCAACGTAACCGCTTGCTTTGTTTCCTTGTCGCTCACTGACGGATCAGCAAACCAGACAGGTAAGGAACCCAGATGCAACCGAGATCCATTTGTTCACAATTTCAGCAGCATTCAGTTAACTGCTTTTCATTTAACACTCTTGTCTTCAGATATGTTTAAATTATGTTAGTGGTATTTATGGGAAGAAATAGAATTGAGGCATTATTTTAAAAAATAATAATTTACGATACGTTTAGGGGCCTAAATGCCAGAAACAACTGCATCCAGGTGCCTGCAATATTCATATTAATTTCAGAGGAAGACGCACTGTTCAGTGCACAGGGCAGGACTGCCGCATATAATACTGTTTGAGAACCCAGCTTAGTGTTTGCTGTGCTAACCTTCGTCTGGCTTAATGTACACATTGCATATTTAACAAGTCCCAACATCGTAGGGTGAAATTAGTAGTACACAGCAGAACACCTTACCTTAGGCAGTGTCTGCAGCGCATCCGTTAACATCGTTGGCTAACGCAACTGCTAGTCTGACACCTCACTCTTATGTCGTGCCACTATGCTCGTGCAAGCTTTTTGTTTTGATTGCCAAGTCTGCACCTGACATCATCGATATGCATGCCGTAATGCCTTTAATACGAGCGCCTCGGCGATTCCCGCCGGCGTTGACCCACGTCTCTCTCTCTTTCTTCGATTACAGGAAAAGAGCAGAATCTGACGCCAGGAAAGGAAGCCTGCCCCACAGCAAAGAGATGCCTTCCCATCACCCCACAGACCCAGTGGAACTGCGGCGCCTAAACTTCCAAACTCCAGGTCAGTGCATGACTCCCTGCCTACCGCCTGCCTGCATCCCATCTCATGGCCCCCACAGTGGGGCTCCTCTATACATGGAAGAGGAGCAGTTCTGGCTGCTTGTAAAAAAAGTGAAGGCAGAAAAGCTTCGTTAAACGGCGTGTAACCAATGAGACCAAGCTGGAGGCCCCAAGCTGTATTAAGTGGGCGGGGCCAGAGGAGCACTGACTCAAAAGCTGATTGCTGATTGGTCCTTGGAGTACCCTCTCCCCTGTCGTTCACTAATTCAAAACGTATCATTGGCTAATGATAAGGTTAGTCCCTCTGTATGAAATATGGCCCCCACCTAATCTAGAATCTTCGCTGCATAACATGCTATTATTATAAAAAAAAAACATTAATTTCCTCCTTTCCTTCATTACACTTATGGTACTGGATATTTTGCAGTGAAGAAGGTTAACGTTACCATGTGTGCTACGGCACTGACCGCATACAGCATTGCACGAGAAGTTTATCGTAGCTTCCAACCGTATCGGTATATTTGGCTCGTGTTTCGTTTGACTCTGGTTTTCATCCAAACCAAATTCATACCAATAAAAACCCGTAATCCAGTCATCTATCTAATAAATGAATGCCTGCCATGGAAACAATATAGGTAACCGATTCATTTATATTTATATATTTATGTATTTAGTGGAGGATCTGGAGTCTTTAATCATTTTAATCATTTTGCATGGTTTGAATTTGTCAACAGTGGAATTCCAGTCGGAATTTTGCATTTCCTGGGAGAGATTCCCTGTGATTATGGAGAACCTGTGCTGGCCATCCAGTGCCGTGTGTGGGTCTGGCAGCGCCGTCTGGGTAGGCCCGTAATCCCCGCATAATCGCTCCCGGGGGAGCGTGTCGCCGGCACGGGGTCGACCTGCGAGACACTGGCGTCTGCCGCATGGCTGTCGTCGCGAAGCCTTACCCGGGGGGCCGCGCACCGTTTCTGAGAGAGGGGCGCGGGACGTGCCGAGGGGGGTCGACCGCCGCGCTCACAGATTTGTCTTTTCACTTTCGGCGGGTCGCTGGCAGAGCGCCAAAGCCCCGCCCCCCATCGTTTGGAGAAAACTGCGGAGAAGAGATCACCGCAGAGAGGCAGCTGATAGATGCTGCCATATGCACAGGTGTGGCAGGATATTCCGGACAGACCCTTTTTGTTTTACTGCATTATTTTGGGGGGGGGGGGGACTTTAGGTCGTCCATGGCGACAAAGATCAGATGACTTTGCAAGGTCAGTCGCCTGTGATCTCTGAACGAGGTATCGATGCAAGTGGGGCTACACAGTCACACCAATCACATGTCGTGCTACACATGTACATAAAGTTCAGCGATAGACAGGAGAAAAAGAATAAACAAACATTGGACTGTATAGTTAAAAATTTGCATGGATTAGAACTGAGTGTCACCCAGAAGTGACCTGGGCGGGCAAGTGTCCCCTTTCATGGCAGTCCCCAACCCTCCCCACCTCCTTCCGAAAAGCCACACATTCCGTGGACCGTACCAGCCTGCGCTCCCTAGCCTTCTCGCTCCGAAAGGTCTGCCTACCTCTTGTGCCGAAGCTCACCTCTCGAGCACCGTATAGGTGTTGCATAAGGGCCCAGAAAAAAACAGGAGCGTAATAAATAAGCCAGCCTCCCACTCGGGCCCTCAGCTGCGCCCACTCGCACGCACGTTTTTGCCCTCAGGAGTGGCTGGTATTTGCATATGACTGAGGCAAATGTCAGCGCGCGCCGCATGCCCCTGGAAATGGATCCCAAGTGCCTCTGCGTTAGTTGCACCTGGAGCCTCTTCAGGAGAGATGCAGCCCCCGTTTTCATTAGCTAATGGCTGCTTGTGCTCTCAGCCTCGTTCAGGGATAAAAAGCGGGTAAGCAGGCTGGTATTTAAGCGAAAATGACACAATGCCCCCGGGAATGAGAGCTTTGTATCCTAGGTGAAGCACCCTCACGTCCCCCTCAGCCCCCTCCGCTGGCCTCTCGTGACTCTCGGTTGTCGCTCTCACCTCGCCACGCTCCACAGCGGCAGCTCTGCTGACTCCACCAGGACTGAAGTGCCTGGCAGCCCATTTTCCACAATCACTTCAGCGCTGGCGCTATCGTCAAAGTCAGCGGTGTTTTATAATCAGCCAGCTAGCCAGCAGGCTGCAAACTGAGGCTCCCTTGGCTCCTTCACTCATTAGGACAGGCTAATTACGTTTCAGGTAGACTGTACAGCTAAGCGTCTAGGCTGGGAACATGTCCTCCATGGAAGTGCAACTGCAGAGTTTCCTGGTCTGTCCAGGTCTTGTGTCTTGGGAAAGTTGTTTGGACAGAACTGTGGGACAGTTGTTCAGACAAATTTGCATGACAGTGATTTGTAAAAGAATGTGGAAGTCATTTGGACTGATTTGCAGGACAGGTGTTTAGAGAGAATTGTGGGACAGTCATTTGGACAGATTTTTGGGATGGTTGTTTAAAAGATTTGGTGGACAGTTATTTCGACAGATTTGCAGGATGATTGAACACATTTGCAGCATGGTTGTTTGGACGGATTTGCAGCATGGTCCTTTGCAGAGATTTGCAGGACAGTCATTTAGACAGATTTGTGGGATGATTATTTGGACCGAGTTGCAAGACAGTCATTTAGACAGATTTGCGGGATGGTTGTGTGGACAGATTTGCAGGACGGTTGTGTGGACAGATTTGCAGGACAGGCATTTGGACAGATTTGTAGGACAGTCGTGTGGACAGATTTGCAGGACACTTGTGTGGACAGATTTGGAGGACACTTGTGTGGAGAGATTTGCAGGACACTTGTGTGGACAGATTTGCAGGACAGGCATTTGGACAGATTTATAGGACAGTTGTGAGGACAGATTTGCAGGACAGGTATTTGGACAGATTTGCAGGACAGTTGTGTGGACAGATTTGCAGGACAGGTATTTGGACAGATTTGCAGGACAGTTGTGTGGACAGATTTGCAGGACAGGCATTTAGACAGATCTGTAGGACGGTCGTTTGGATAACATAACAGGGTTGTAGCCGGACTCCCCCTATGCAGACTTGGGTGAACACAAATGTTTGTGTTACTAACCAATAAAATGAGAGACGTGACCCAGATGTTCGGTGGAGTTTCCAGACCCCTGGTTTGTATTGTCTAACATGCTTGCCTTTTGTTATTATTATTATTATATATATATATATTTTTTTTTTTACTTCGTTTTATTTCCTTTAACAAAAAGTCCACCACATTGCTGCAACGTCTACAACCTTTTTTTTATTCCGTCATTTTCTTTGCAGGTTCAGGTGTCTCCGGTTACCCTGGTAACCTCCATTTGTCAAGTTAGTTGGTCTTGTTTATGCACACGTTTCTCTCTCTTTCAGTGTGTTATTTCTCTGTCTTCTCTCTATTTAGGCCTCTTAGTTGATATCCCATCTTCTTATTTACCGTACATTTTAGTCACATCATCCATTACAGGAGGATAGTTTTGGAATGACACAGTAATATACCATCACTCCTAGCCAATATCAGCATCAGACTTCTTAACCTCTTGCCTCTCTTACCATGCTAACTAGTTTTTGCTTGGTGTGAGTAACATTTTCCTTTACATTAGGAATGTACGCTTTGGAAATATGCTTGTTTGCTCATCAGCTTCCGTCTTCATATTCTGTACGCATGCTCTTGTTTTGTGTGTTAGGATGCCTTAACAAAACTTTCCACATTGTCATTAGTACTTGTGCTGCTTCTGGTCACTTGTTTTTATCCTTTTGTGTCCTCTCTGGGCTGCCGTAGCGTCACTCAAAACATGCTTCTCTGTCTCCTTTTGGCAGGCATGAGTACCCATCCACCGATCTCAATCACGGAGCTGGCAGACCACATAGAACGACTAAAAGCCAACGACAACCTGAAATTCTCTCAAGAATACGAGGTAAGGTGCCTTTCTTTAATTTTTCGGATCACAGGCACAGAGGCCTAACCTGCTGACCCACACATCTGCTCCCTTAAGGTTCTAACAAGGAATTATTAAAAAGAGTGATAAAACTCATCAGCAGTGTTGGTGAAGTCTTTGAATGATGCCACTATGTTTGTTTCAGACCGTAATTAAGCAGTTACAATGTCTTAAAGTATCAATTCCAGTGCAGCGTGATTCCCTGTCTGATCGAGAGAGTTCGCACCCATTCCTTGTCGTTCTCAACATGGGTCGTGTGGAAAGGTCACTGTCTCCTATGTGGCATGAACTCCATCTCTCCCCTAATGTGATCCATGGGAAACAGGGACAGGAGTCAGGGCCTGCTGTTACAGCTTTGAGCCAAGTGCTCAGCCTCATTGCTCAAGTGCAATATCTGTGTGGGCAGATGGCTAAAACTATGTATGGCTTTGGATAAAAGCGACCCAAAGGGTTGGTTCCATATGAGACTACATCAACCCTTCCAGTGATGTCATCACTTGTTCATTGGATGGAAGTTCACGCCATCCTGATGGCTATTAGCATGATTGCCATCATATCTGTTTTCAGAAGCCAATTGTTTTCTGCATTTATGGATTATCTGTAAGACGTGGTGCTCCCCCC
>JAODUD010000050.1:2868762-2885909 GCA_026784285.1 Stomatorhinus walkeri | reverse complement strand
ATCTAGCTCTGTCGTATTGTTTCAGAATCCAAAAACACTCTATTTCAACAAAGTCATCACTGTGTAGTATTCCTGAACAGGCAACAGATGGGTAGCTTGGCCGCTCGAAAGGCCCGTGTACAATGACCTGCCGCCTTAAAAATGAATCAGGGGTGACGAGCAGGATAGGTCTGTACGGTGGGGGAAACGGAGACCGTGATTACCCACCGGCAGGGCCACGAGCTGAGATGCGGCACAGACACACAAACAGACCGCAGCCATCGTGTGCTGCAGTGCACATGCGGACGGCTCCCTTGCATTATCCCCGAATGCATTTTCTAATTCCGGAGTGCAGAGCTAATTTCGCCCGCTTGGAAATGGCAGGAGTGATCCGTTCGTCATGTGAAGCTAATCCTGCTTTGGTGTGATGACCAAAAGGCTGCATTTTGACAGGGGTCACTGCTGGGATGATCAGTGTGGGTTAGCAATGGGCGGATGGAGCTACATTGGCAGGGAGAGCCTTTGCTTTTGCTGGTTTCATTTACTAAACCTCTCTGCCGTCAGTGATTCTGACTGCCAGCCTTCTACAGCTCAGGCATAAAAAATATACTTTATTAAATTGGTATAAATGAGTTATTGCAGAAGGCAGGACTGCTGGAAGGTATGACAGTCTGCCCACTAGTTTAGAGGACTTTGATAATTAATTCTTTCCATTAAGAACCATGTCAGAGGCGGTGTATGTTCTGGCTTTAATACTTCACTTCAGAAGCAGCTGTTGAGATTTTCTACTTTTTTAGAAGCTGTACCCAGTTGCCAAAATCCTGGCAGCTTTTGCAGTTACCGCTTTCGCTCTAACTTTTCTTTTTTTTTTTTCGAATCTTTTAAAAAATGAGAGCTAAGTGGCAACATGAAAGAAAGTTCATGGAATAAAATTGCAGTGCACTGTGGGATTTCCTTTATTCATCAGTTTGTACATGAATCTCATCCCTGCCTGCCTATATATCTGTCTGTCATTGCTGACAGCCGGGTAGACAGACACAGCGACAGGGAGATGTTAAGTTTCAGGATGACTGCGTATATCCACTGATTTCTGCAGCATAGACTGACAGGAACGCTGCAGGAACACTTCTGCAAAATCCTGCACAATAAAACGACATCCATTGCAAAAAAGGCCGTTAACCCAGGTAAGCCAGAGAGGCAGGGCGATATTTACAACAAGTCAGCCACTCTCGTGGCTGCCTGATCCATCTTGCATGCAGGGCTTCAAATGAAAACCAGGAGAAACAAAATAGAATAATTCATACTTGTCTCCATTCACCATCCCAGAGGGCAGAACGGTCTGTGAATTTCCCGAGTGCTGGTAAAACCTCATCCTGAAGAGTCGCAGACCGTTTTACTGTGTTTTTTCCGACCCCGAATGACGATATCCATAGTTACTTAAAGAGTCGAAGCTGCCCAGTCGTGATAAAATGGTGAGCTACTCAGAGTGATTTAATGACAGCAAGGCACAATGCACTTCGTGTTTCACGATAGCTTACTTTTTAATAAGATAGGCATGTTCATGTAGCTCCAAGGTGGCTGTTCCAAGATGAGTTATGAGATCAGGTGAGCTTCAAATCAACCAAACCACAAAGCTATTCTATTTCTGTACCTTCTTATAAAATGTGATCTATGGTCTTTTATTTTCCAGGCCTACTTTGGAAAACTCACTGCCACTTTTTACTGGAATTATTATTTAATTCCAAACATGAACGTTCAAGTCCAAAAATTACAAAATGAATTACAAAATTTTATTTAAAAAAAAAATACACATGTGCTTGAGAGATAATGAGAAATGACTCTTTACTTGGACTGTCAGGCAGTGAAAGAGTAACTCTTACCAGTGTAATGACTTAGTTAGATTTAAAGCACATGCAATACTGAAAGAACTTGGCAACACACGTTAAGAATATAAATAAAAATGATGACCTCTGAAGGTAAGGAACACAGGAGAGAAATATTACATAATCAAAGATAAAAGGAGTGTGGATTCGTTATGTAATGCTGTGGATGGGGCCACAAAAGTGACCAAGGGATTGGGCACTGGTGTGTGGAAATGCAGAGGGACAGGGGATTAAGCGCCTGGAGTTGAGTCTGCATCACTGGAGGCCGTTGATTCACCTCTGACTGCCCAGCTGCCGGTTCCCTGCCCAAGAGAATGACTTTGCAGGAATGGGATCCAGACCATCTGCAGGGCGGCGCTCCTTTGCGAGACGGTGCGCTACAATGCTACAGATGGGCGACTAGGAGGTCTCGGCAGGGCTCTCTGATTCCCTTCCCACCCCCCACCCCCCCTTCTGTCTGAGGTGGATTATGTTGACACGGCTTTTCCGTTGGCATCCAGAGCCCGGGAAGAAGTCAGTTGAAGGAGTGATGGAAATTGCCGATAAGCTGCGAGGTTTTCGTCGCCAGACTCACTGAAGTGACATCAGATACCTGGCGTCTACGGCGTCCTTTTCATCAGACCCCCAATTTCTCGCTCTTCATACGGGCCCGCCTTTGAGGAATGCCTTTTATATGGTCCTGGCATGATTAATGCGATTGAAATATCAGATGCGGACGCGAAGGCATTCTGCTATTCAAGCTAACATAAAAGCAAAAGCTAATTTTAGAAGCTCTTTTTCAGCATGTTTCTTAGTAATTAACTCCTTTTGTGGGTCATCTGTAGACGAAATCAGAAAGATTAGTATGGGGTAAGAACTAATGTTGTGTCTGTTATTTCTGTGAGGGTTATGTCAGCTTAGAAAAATTTATTGTTAAAGTGTTAGCTAGCCAAGTTCAATGCTACAAAGCCCTGTACCATCAAAAATCTGAGAGCTACGTTTGGCTTCTCCGCCACTCAGCCTCTCCATCTGTGACAGCTCCAACTCTTATCAAGGAAAATGTTTGCTGTTTTTCAGTCCCACACAATCTGACGGGGTTAGGTTACGCTAACATTTAGCTGCAGAAGTCGCAACAAACCCCTGGTGGTGCAAATCGTGGAACGCGGGACCATCTTTAATGGCCATTTAACTCTCTTTAATACTAATGGGACTTTCTGGTATTTCAAGCTGATCCGAAACAGCTGAAGCGCAGAGATGACACCGTGTATTTTGTGTTTTTCTTGCTAAGCGTAAGACGCATTAAGAAGACAGTCAACGCCCAAGCAGGTCCCCTTA
Organism: Stomatorhinus walkeri; assembly: GCA_026784285.1. Lineage (NCBI taxonomy): Eukaryota > Metazoa > Chordata > Actinopteri > Osteoglossiformes > Mormyridae > Stomatorhinus > Stomatorhinus walkeri. Next base: position 2,882,733 of record JAODUD010000050.1, on the reverse strand, counting down.
CAGCCTGTCAGTTTCCTGCCTTAGCGTATTATGGCATATTAATAAGATTAAGAAGCACAGCACGTAAAACTGGTCGCTTAATGCCAGTGGGCAGAGAGCGACCTGTGTCTGCATCCTCATTTAAATACCACATTTGTCCGTCGCTTCGCAGAACAGTCGTCCGATTCACAAGGCGAAATAAAAGCTGACTTAATGAAATGAATCGCCCTCATTCAGGCCTGTAGCCCCAGCCTAGGGAAAGCAGTGGATACATCTCAAGCTTGAAAAAAAAATACAAGCAGACCAAACCCTTTCATCAGTATGTATGTCAGGAAGTCACTTGGGCTTTCCAGAAAACAGGACTGTCCTCTTAAGGAACAACAAAACTGTAATGATGAACCACAGCCACAGCATAAACTATAAAACTGTCTGTGCTCAACCCACCTATAAACGTCTGAAATATCCCAAATGACAAAAAGGTCATTGACGTCACTGGAGCGGCAGCATGGCGTCGGTGAAGCATGTTTGGCTAAGGGGGCTAATTGGTATTAGCTGCTCTGATAAGTTTTAGAGCGCAGTATATATGGATGGGCGTGTCGAAGGGGTCTGCGGATGGAGCTTCCGGAGCCTCTTGGGAGGCCACGGGACCTGCAGGCCGGCCTCGCTCGGGGCCCTTGAGCCGGGAATCTGAGACCCTTCACTTCACGTCATGGCCAAGGTTAAACCTTCGGCTGCACTCTGCCGAGATCAGAGCAGCGTGTTCTACTCACTGACTCACATCTCCAGCGCAGTATCGCACCGGGCTTTATGTGGGCAGTAAATTTGAGCAGCCGCATATTCTCCTAGCTCAATACCAGCTACGTGTCCTGTTGAGTACCAGCAGCTTGGCCAGTGCACCTCATCGACAGCATGTTCTCCTCACTGAGTCCCAGCGATGTCTCCTGTGGAGTACTGTACCTCGGCTTTACGTGGGCAGTGGAATTCAGCTTGTAAGGGATGGTGTGTCTATTGGCAGGTTCTACCCACAGTTAAAAGATGAAGTAGCATCGCTGAATTATCCTCGATATGTGTGTCCTGCGATAATATAGCGTCCTGTCCAGGATATCACCCGCAGTTAGCTTCCTGGGATGAACTGCAGGCCGACCTCGGCCTTGTACTGCCGCGTTTTCCCAATCCGGTCCTTGCGGACCCACAGACGGTCCATATTTTTGCTCACTTCCAGCTCCAGGTAGGGAGCTAGGGGGGAGCAAAAGTGTGGACTGTCCGGCAAGGAGTCCAGAGGGAGCAAAAACATGGACCGACTGTTATGGACTTTCATGGAATGGCATTTTGTTTTTTTTTTTCTAAATTAATTTCAGTGGAAATGTTTTAACTATGAAAGTCATCATCGGGGCCAGCCCTGAGTGTTTTGACACCCTAAATGAGATTCTCCTAACCCCCCCCCCCCCACACACACACACACACACACACACACACACAAACTCACACTGACAGAGCAGGAAACTAATTTTGTTGATTCATTTATATTAAAAATATTTGAGTAGCATGGGGTATCTGGCTGCTAAATGTTTCACGAGAAATATAAAAACTTGTGTAAATAACTGAAATGTCACCGAATGCAACCAGAGGTATCTCTTCAGATTTTTTTCATTCGCTCTTTGGCGTCCCCTCAATGAAATGGTGCCCTAGGCGATCGCCTATGTCACCTATAAAGTGGGCTTAGCCCTGCTCATTATGATAAGCAGGTTAATAATAATGATGTATCTGTCTGTAGAAAGGCTCTCTTTCGGGGGCCTGATTTCTTATCACGTTGATGGTTAACGAGGAGTTCTGCTGGAGGGCGACGCGTTTCGGGTCAGTAACTAACATGGAGCCTAATGTTCTTCCTCATAGCGCCGGCGTGGGTCGGACTGGCTGCTTCATCGTCATCGACGCCATGCTGGAGCGGATAAAGCATGAGAAGAGCGTGGACATCTACGGCCATGTGACTCTCATGAGAGCCCAGAGGAACTACATGGTCCAGACAGAGGACCAGTATGTCTTCATCCACGACGCCCTCCTGGAAGCGGTCACCTGCGGCAACACGGAGGTGCCAGCCAGGAACCTGTACGCATACATACAGAAGCTGACGCAGATAGAGTCGGGCGAGAATGTCACCGGGATGGAGCTGGAATTCAAGGTAGGTGATAACTCAATGTTCACATCCCTCCTACACAGACACAGCAAATTCCCACGAATTATCAAATCATCTGAAAAATATGCAAAAATATACAAATACAATTTCTGTATCAGGCTGGAAAATACAATATAGCTGATGGCAGTCAGAGTGGAGTTTGAGTTAGCATTCGTCGGACAATTGAGGACAATCATACACTTTTCTCAAAGGCTTTCACTTCTTCAAGCATGACCTTATGTTGGTGATTTACATGTTAAAGGGAAACTATTTTGTACCCTGACTGATGTCTTTGGTACATAAAGACTTTAGCAACACTTTAGGTTTTTAAAATGCTCTCTAGCAGCAAATCAGGAGGACCTTATAAGCACTATTAATTTAACATGAAATTATGTCAAAAACCCTCAAAAAGTCTCTTGTACGTGTGTATTCTAAAACATGGCCAGTAGCTAGGTGACGTTTCACTGAACGGCGTTTCTGAGGCAGCGATCGCTAAGCCTTTCTGGGGGAGCACAACATGGAGTCGTGGCCTAGCTTCGCAGCCTATTTGGCCTGCCTTCGCAGCCTACCTGATAGCCACTTCCCTTTGTGATCCGGTCACATTGAAAAGGGAACGGGTAGTCATCCAGATTTCCAGTGCATGCTCCCCGTACCGTGAAAAACGGAAAACAGGCCTGCGCCCAAGCAGCGACAGCCTGCGTTCACGCCTGACGTGCTGCTGCATTTACACAGATGTTCCTTTTTTATATGCAAATAATCAGTCAGGCCACACCCCTTTTTCTATCTCACTCCCACTCAGGTATGATTCTGAATATACCATCCAAATAATTGAAATACATTTACGTTTAGCTGCTAATCTGTATTCACCATTACTTTTGCAATTACTCAGTTTTTTTTTCTTGATGACTTCCACTAACAATGCAATATACACACACATACAGATATACATACATATAGTTTTTCTGTCGGTTTTGGGGGTTTTCACCCAGACATCGCTTCATGGCGGTTCTGCTCAGGGGTTTATCTGCCGGGATGGGATACGGGGGTAGTTCCTATGTTAAAAATATGGGGACGTGGTGCAGATGGCTGCCATTTAACGGGGGGGGGTGCCACTGTCTTGCCTCTGCAGCGTTTAGCTAACACTAAGGCCCACACATCCCGGTTCATCAGCGCCAACCTCCCCTGCAACAAGTTCAAAAACCGCCTTGTAAATATCATGCCCTACGAGTCCACGAGAGTCTGCCTGCAGCCCATCCGGGGGGTGGAAGGTTCGGACTACATCAACGCGAGCTTCATCGACGGTTACAGGTATGCAGAGTGCATGAGGCTCGCTGGCCGATTCACAGAACCGAAGTTTCCCTGATTAATAACAGCAAAGCATTTCGGTCGTTAAATGAGCTGGCTTCACTAAAGTACTGCAACGTGCGAGAACTACTTAATTAGGGCCGGCTGAAATAACTCTGTCAGGCTTACTTCATTTATTCTCCTCTTCATAGTTGCTTACACACTGCAAAATGCGACTGTCAGGAAAAAACTGATGACGTACCCAGCGTTTTACTAAATAAACCTTCCCCATGCCATCTGTTGAGTTGGTTTGCTGTGCTGGGGACTTCCACTTAGGCAGATTGAGTTGTCTTTGAGTTATTGTGCTATTCCAAACATAAATAATAATAATTTACCGCCGAAAACAATGAAGTCATCCTTTCGTTCGTTTGCGGACTTTGATGCCGAGCTGTCAGTCGCATGACAGTATCGTTAGAAACGTCGCTAACAGCTCATGATGCTCTTGCAGTGAAGATGTGGCTTATAGATATGAGAGTGTTCATTTGCTTTGTTGGAGTCATTCAGTGCTTTGATTAACGTGGCATTAATGGCTTAAATATGCTGGCTTTGAAAGACTCATTTTTTACAGCGGGGACTGAATTAAATCATCTTGGCAAGACCCGTCCTTGCAGTTGGCTGAACGCAGGGATTCCGATGCTGGAACATGATTATTATTTGCTATGCATTGGTCTCTTTGCAGGCAACAGAAGGCCTATATTGCCACTCAAGGGCCCCTAGCAGAGACCACGGAGGACTTCTGGAGGATGCTCTGGGAACACAACTCCACCATTGTGGTTATGCTTACAAAGCTGCGCGAGATGGGGAGGGTGGGTCTATTGGCCGAAACACAATGTAGGCTCTTTTTAGAGTTCTAGTGCTGGGTGTGCTTGGCAACAATGAAACCAGAATTGCAACACATGCATATATTGTGCACATATAGTATATTATTCTAAATGCTATTTTTATGCATAACACTTGGGAACCTAACGTTAGTAAAATGGCTTAAAGCCTAGTTGATAATGTCCTTTCTTGCTCTTACAGGAAAAATGCCACCAATACTGGCCAGCAGAGAGGTCCGCCCGATACCAGTACTTCGTGGTGGACCCCATGGCGGAGTACAACATGCCCCAGTACATTCTAAGGGAGTTCAAAGTGACAGACGCCAGAGTACGTAAAGTCTTCACGAGGCTTGACTCTAGTAGTGCCTGTGCAACTTTTGGTCGCTTGTAGTTCATGTGAGGTCATTTGCTGGGAACCCTTGGGGTGGGGTTCAACTTATGACGCCATCTACTGTCATGCTCCCCTGGTGCTGTGTGTCGGAGCACCGCGCTCGAGTAGAGCTCTGTCGCAATTTCAATATCGGCGATAATCCATTGAAGTAATATGCCACCTCGGACATCACATTGTACCCATAGTGCTTTGCATCTGCACGTTTTGCCATCAGTTTGGCGTGATGATGAAATTGCAGAGAATTGTACACCGAGGTAGAGACTCGGCTGTAGATACATGTGACCGTCGCGTTCCTGTACTGGAGACCATTTTCCGATGTTCTAACAAGTTGACGGCTCCCCAACACAGCCCCCTTCTCCACCAGCAAACGTAACTGGCAGCTGCTGCACGCTGGCAATGTTGATATGCTGCTTCTGATGGCTGAGGGGTTGACTGGGGATCAAATGCGCCAGGTTCTAAGCTCTGCAAGCTTGTCTTTTATCATAGGCTTATGATGATAAATAGTGCAGGCTTGACTTTTGTAGTGCATATTACAAAACAGCTCAGCGGGATTGGCTCCCTTATCTTGGGTAATGTATACTCCCAAAGCTACCTTGGCTTACATTAGCATCAACTGACTGCAACTTCACAGATCGCACAATAAACGTTCTTTGATAGACTGACAAATGACTCTCCTTATAAACAGCTTCATATGGATAAAGTGCTCTTCCTTCCTTCAGACAGATTTTTTTTTATACAAATGGTTCTTTGAACACAATATGACAAGTCAGTTTTATCTGTATTGTATTTTACTGGAAAAGCAGGTATTTCATTGCTGTTCTCTAGCTATCGGTTCTCGATTCAAGACAATGTGGCAAGAGATGCCTGTTTTTATTTAAGAATATGACAGGTGCTACTGCGCTTTTTATAAATCTGGTCTCCAGGATGGACAGTCACGGACAGTACGGCAATTTCAGTTTACGGACTGGCCAGAACAAGGTGTGCCAAAATCCGGAGAAGGGTTCATCGACTTCATCGGTCAAGTACATAAAACGAAAGAACAGTTTGGTCAGGATGGACCCATCTCTGTGCACTGTAGGTAAGTAAGAAGCCTCGAGGTTTAAAGTGTCAAATCGTTAAAAGAGAAGCGTGTGCTTTCCCAGAGATACTGCTGTTTAACCATTTTGTCCTTTAATTTACCCTGACGGAATCTCATCTGTGGACTTATTCGCGTTACAAACACCTGCCCTCTGCATCGATTAACCAAAAATCCATCCGTCGCTTACAGCTGCTCATCTAGGCCTTACATGAGCTTGGATCGAAGTTAAACATCAGAGGCCAAAGAATAACAGAGATAACAGAGAGTACCACTTAGCTAAAAGGAAGTATTATGTTATACTACCGTCAAGGTGAATTCAGTCCTGTAGGTCAGGGGTGGGCAATCTTTTCCAGATGGGGCCGCTGTGTATGCGGGTTGTTTTATCAAACAGCGATTTCTTTACATATAATTACTTTATATGTATAAAAACTTTACATATATACATATAATTACTTTAGAACTAAGATTACTAATTAGAGGACTGATTAGCTGAAGAGTCCTTACACCTGGATTTGAACAGCCGACCTAAAGGTTACCCCAAAAACCTGCACACACACCGGCCCTTTGCGGATAAGATTGGGCACCCCTGCTATAGATTGATGAGATGCACTAGGCTGACTGGTTAGGTTAACCTCAGATGAAGTCCTAACGTTGGTTCACTATTGATCATGTCTCCTAGACCTATGCTTCACATATGTTTTTTGCGTTTTTTTTTTCAGAAAGGGTTTCTGGATGCTGCAGTATAGTTAATGACTGATAAATTTATATGTATAATCTGTCATTTATTGTCAAAAGTAAAATTGTTTTCCTCTGCACTGGTTAACTTAACTGAAGACTGCAATTGTGCTATGAGCCAATTATCCAGCTTCAGAATATTATATTATATTTTAGTCCTCAGATGTTGCTTTATGCAAAATTTCACCGTTAAAGTGATTTCCTTTGAGTGAGCTGCATGAAAACTTAATTACTGTTGTTCCGCTCTTCTGCAGCGCGGGTGTGGGGAGAACTGGTGTCTTCATCACCCTCAGCATTGTTCTGGAGCGGATGAGATATGAAGGAGTGGTAGACATCTTCCAAACGGTCAAAATGCTAAGGACACAAAGGCCAGCCATGGTACAAACAGAGGTAAGCAAGCTGAGCAGGGCTGTGGGCGGGGCTCTGGGGTTATGGGGTGGAGCTCTGGGGTGAAGGGTCATGGGGTGGAGCTCTGGAAAAGGATGGAGCCGATTAGCAGGCGTCATGCCACTTGGACCTGGTGACCTGGTGATACAACTTGAGACATAAACTGGGATCAAGGCCATTCGAAGAACGTTAAACTGAAAGCCCCAGGAAAATGCAAATACCCCTTTCATCAACGGCAAAGAAAATCAGGGCCATACAAAACCCTCCAAGAGGACTGTGTGCACAGCACCCCTTTGAGAATATCTCAGACCCTCCCAGCTGATCCTGCTAAAATCATAACTAGGTCAGCTGATCTTCCACTCCTATGAGGCGCTATTATGATCAATTTCTGTTGTAGTGTAACTTACCCCCCATCTTGTTTTTTGGCTGCAATGCAAATCCAGAAATCTCCAGGCTAATCACTGATCTCAGTACAGATCCTTCTACTTTTCACTGTGTTATTATTATTATTATTAAATAATTTTATTAGAGTGGATTGACTTGTAAAGTTTTGGGGACTTCAGGTTCTACTTCTGGCGACTGTAAGAGGTCCAACATTAATTCTCTGTTTTATACTCCATCCTCTGCTTTGGTTTACCAATAGACTAGGGTGACCCCCCCACCCCCAATCCATGCCAGGGAGACACTGTGAGCTACTTCAGCTTTTACAAGCTACTTTAAAACTGAAAGGCTCATGTGATTGGCTAAAAAGTCCAGTTCTTCTTGTGCTTTGACTGGTTTGTTTGCTTGATTGACAGACTCGTCCAGCTGTTTCACATTAACGTTAGTGACACATGCATGATTACAGGAGACTGACCAATGAGCAGACATATGTGACACATGCGTGATTTTAGGAGACTGACCAATCAGCACACAGCAAGAACTCAGTGCTAAAGTGAAATCCAGACCTTTTTAATTAAAATGGCGGTTTACAAACCCTGTCCTTGCTCGAATTGTCCCCTCTGACATGGATTTGGTGGTCACCCTACCATAGACATACACTGAATGTAAGAATCCTGTTTATTGGCCGGGCAAACAAAACAAGTCACATGGCATTAAGCAGGGAAACATCATTAGAACAGAGTGGAACAAGTACAGGTTGAAAATTAAGCAAATGCAAGGCAGAAATAAAACAGAACCCAGATCAGGAACTAATCAGTCACATGACACACTGTCCCTTACATGCTATGGCCACACCCTACACTGTTACATCATACATTATTGGATTATTTTACAAGGCTTCTAATTGGGTATGCGTGATGGTAATGGTATATCTCTTGCTTGTTCTTTTACAGGATCAGTACCAGTTTTGCTACAGAGCTGGACTGGAATACCTTGGAAGTTTTGATCACTATGCAACATAATATTTCCACCCATAGTGAGAAAAAGAAACAACAACAGGCCCATCAAGACCCGGAGAGCCTCTTCTGAGCCATAACCACTTGCTTTGAGAAGTATTTCTTAATGCCAAGCTAAGCGTCTGATGTGAAACATGAACGAAAATAAGTCAAATGTTCTAGGCGGACCAAGAATTGACTCATTTGATAAATCACCCTGGTTTTTAACAGCAGAAGACATGGAAGATTTTTTTTCTTCATTATTTCAGTTGCTTCGAGGATTCATGTTGGAATAAAAATGAAAGACAATAGGAGCCACATCAGTGACTTGAGCATCAGCAGCACACGCCACACGGTGAAGTGTGAAAGGTCACCACAGATCCAGAAGGTCACCCCTCAGTTGTATAGCTAATATGGCAACTCCACCACCCAGCACATAGATATATATTTGATTTCAGAAGGATACCATTTTTTGTGATAAAAGCAGGCACTGCAAAATAACACACAGATCCCATTTCATGGTTTATTGCTAACAATTTGGAAATTGGGAATATATAAAGACAAGCTAAAAATGAATAACGATGATGTAGTTTTTTAGTATTTTATCATACAGCTTACCAGTGCTTTGTTTTTAACTGTGTAAAATGAATTTCTTTTTTTAATCAGGTTATTATCATTTAATAAAGATAAACTAAACACAACATTTACTTGGAAAACATAAGGTGTTTTTTTATCTCTAGGACTGACAGCTACTCTTAGGTGTCACAAGCAGAGAAATGTCACAATTTTCTGTTAACCCATTACCATGATTATTATTATTGTTATTTTATTGTTATTTTATTGCACTCTTGTTTACTTAATGCACACTTTTATGCAGTGCTTCTTGTACACTACCAAATAACTTGGTTACGGGGTTGTTATTTTATTTTATTACTATTATTATTTTCTAATGCAAGTGCCCATAACAACCATGTGATTAACTTGGGCTCCGTGGAATCAACAGGGATGAGCAAAGTATGAAGTTGCTGCTACTCTGATTATCTTAGTTCTTCCGTATTGAGACGATATACAAATTTTGCCAAATCAGTTTATGACCCCATATATATATATATATATATATACATATAAATATATATTAGCATATATATAATGATGATATAAATATACAATTATATGTCAGGAGAGATCCAGAGAGATAAAAAAAATATTTATATTTTCTGGTAGCTTCCACAATGAGATTTCTGTATTTTGGGGGAAATTAAGAGATTTTTCACTGGAATGCACATCAGTAGGACAAAACGTATTCTGATACAGTGTATCTTTTCCTGTGCAATAAATAGGTGTATTATATATAGGATAAATGTAGTTATTTTGTTAGTCATTCTACACTCATTCCCGAAAGGACGCAGAAACTGACCCCGCGATGTCCGTCACCAGGTGCTTGGGTGTGTCGACGTGCTCTTGCCTCATAGACCGCTCTGTGTTTTGTGCAGAGGACCACATTTGCCTTGTCGAAAAGCCAATCTAGATACCATCCTGCAAAGTCATAAAGACAGGAACAAAGAAACCACTTACCAATGTGCAAATATAGTAAACGGTATCAAATTAATGTTTTGATTTTACATTTAGAGTGCCTTATATTAAATGCCTGTTTTTATAAATTCCTTTACATTTTTATGTATTATATGTATATTTAATTTTACCTAAAGTATTCTTTTTTTTACATGTTATTTGAAATTATATATGCAAGTAAGTCTATTGTGGTATATTCCTGTGTAGACCTTTGTCTTTCCTTTGGCTGAGCAAATCGGTTTAAACGCCCCTGTGAAGTTCACAGAACCCAGGTGCAGAGTGCTGTAGAGCGTTGGACGGCTTTCAGAGAAACGTGTAGGTCTGTGTCAGCCTCAATCCCAGTTATATTGAGATTAGATGCTTTTTTTTGTTGTGATTCAGCACCATCCTGAAGATCAGTTCACAGTTATGAGATAAATTAATAGCATTTCAGGCATATACAATGCGATGTCGTTAGGTGTCGGGGTCAGTCACTATAATACGAGGTCAGGCGGAAACAGCTGGGGAATTAACATTTGCCGATAAGTGAAATATACTTTCCTGGCTGCTCAAACCACGGGACAGAACAGTAAACTCATTTAGTGAAGCGTATACTTAAGGATAATGGTGGTGAACTCTGGATGCGGATAATTCAGTATCATTTCACTAAGCCGGGAGAGCGGTTTGCTGGGGCGAGTTCGGCATTCGAAGGCCCGACAATCAGATGCACTCCAACGCAAGTCGTGTCTGTCGCCGTAGCACTGAGCCTTCATTCCAAAATCCTTGCGCGTTTTATTTTGGTTTTAGCGGCTTTTTTGGATGTGCATTCCAGGTGCTTTTTTCCCTTGTTATTTTCAGTAGCTAAAGCATTTTCCGCCAACCACCCGGTCAACCAGATTTTTTCGTTCGTTTGTTTCTTGTTTGTCTCCATTCCTCATCATACATGTAACGATTGAGGTGCTCTCGCCTAGCATCCTCTCGCTGTAGAAACCTTTTCTGTTCGTAGTCTGTTCCGTTTGAGAGGCGGGACTCTGCTCTCGCCTCTCCTCCATTGTCATCTCTGCCTTTTCGATATGCATGAAAACGCATCGCAGACAGCCCCATACGACTCGCACTTTCTATATCTTTGTACTATGCACTGCCCTATTGATTCTAAACCCAATTATGTTACTTGAACCCATCTGTAAGGAGTAAAAAAAAAAAGTCCCACTTGATGTGTCTGTAAATAACACGGAAATAAATATTTAAAAAGACAAAAAGAGAATTTGTGGACAAATCAGCATCCATCCTGACGGCATGATACTCCAGCACACTAAAGTCCTGTCATGACATCTCTGCACATGGCTTTACTGTTCATGCTTGGAGTGTCATCACAAAATAAACTTTGTGTCCTCTGCTCTTTAACTCATCTGGATGCATAGGCCGGAACTTAATGAAACTGTACAAAAAAAAAATAAATAAAAAGCTACAAAAAAAGATGGCTTGTTAAAAAAAATCAATTACCTCTTATTAGTATTATATGTAAATGTTTTTTTCAGAATGAAAGGAGTGCTTTTTATTTTCTTACTTAGGTTACATTGATGGTGAAAGAAGTCTGTATGAAAATTCAGTTCTTTGCTGACACAAGTTCCATTTGTTATAAATGAATTCTAATAAAAAAAATATCTCGGTGTTATGCACCATGGTTTCACTACTTTTTCCTTTGGGTATTGATCTTGAAAGACCAACGTGGCTGAAGTCGAATAGAAAATCTGTAGGCAAAAAAAAATTAGTTTTATTGAGTCGTATTTTTCCTGTGTGATGCCATGGGTGCATAAGTCAAATATTATCTGTGTATCTTTGTCTCATTTCTATATATAGATTGTGAGCATTCTTATTTATTTTAGGCGGGAATTTGTGTGGGAAATGGAACACTCTAAATAACAATGCTACTCATGCTACTCAAAGCGGTCTGCAATTTAGACGCTACAGCAAGTCCCTTCCTCTCATTTTGAGAACAGGAAGGTGAAAGGCTGGTCTATATTCATTGGTCTATATTCCTACTCACTGGTCTATATTCCTTATAACTTTGGCACTCTCAACATTTTGCCTCATTTTCCATAATCCACTTGGGAGGCCAAAGTTAACAGTGACATCATCGATGTGACCTGTCACCGTTGGAAATGCTCGCTTTTCCGGCATTGTACTTTTTACCGCAGAGCACATTTGGTGAGCGGCTCAGCAGTACGGCCGCTGCTGGAGCATTTGGGCTCCATGAAAGCGTATCATTTTGGGCCCTCACCCCACACAAATCAATTTTTTTTTATTATTTTTAGACCCCCTGTCAGTCTTGAGCCCTTGGAATTGTCCTATCTTTCCACCCTTTTAGGGTGCCCCTGCTCGGGTCCGAGCCACAGTGGGCCAGTCATGTCTCCGTTGGGCCCTCGCAAGTCCACTAAACCAACGGAGGCACGATGGGATACGTGAAAAGAAACATTCAGAAGTATCTACATCCATACCTGTGCAAGTGGAAAACAGAGCATCATTTCAGACTTCCATCACAAATTTGCGTAGGATTAGAGAAGACCGAAACATTTATTTCCCAAACGTGGGAGGGACAGAGAAATAGTGTCACAATGATCAACAGCACCAGCCATATCGGAAATGAGCGAAAGTGCTAAAGCTAGTTGTGGTCCGTGATGGAAGCGCGATCTTACGCGACACAAAGCTATAGACTTTAGTGTCAGAAAAGCATTAATTTATTTGAGAACATGATTAAACATTGACCACAGCTACAAGGATGGCTGGCTGTTCCTCGCCGCTGGAAGCCTTCCCACGCTCCTTTTTCCGATGCGTATTAAAAGTGATCTATTGTAATTATGGCCTCTGTAGCTCCTGCAGGGACCTAACCAATGTTTTAGGAAGCACAGGAGAGAATAGCATCTGCTGACCCCGTGTCTGTTTCTCAAGTGACAGGTGGCACTTTTTAGCGACCACGTGTCGTACATATATGTTAAAAATATGCGAAAAATGATCACGGTAGAGAATTGGTCAGAGTATAGGAACAGAACTCCCCCTACCACATGCCAACAGCCAAGACTCGTTACCAAGGAGATGCTGGATTTTCCCAAAGTCCCTACTCACTGTCACTCTGGTGAAATACAGTAAAGGTACGACAACAGACGCTGACTCCTGAGAAGGCAAATCAATGGAGATGGATCTGAACCGCTCAGTATGTCTGGCGGCATGAAACTCGCCGAGAGTGAGAGGCCATGGCAAGGAGGCCCTGAGTCAAGCTGCTGTGACACTTAGCAAATGTCTCCATGTTGTTTCTCTGCTGCATGTGTACTGAATTATTGAGTTTCATGAGAAAAAATTGAGAGGGTCAAAAAATCTGTATTGTAGCTTATATAACATACATACAAGATAATGACTTCCGTTTCCTAAGTCTGTCTTTAAGTCGAATTTGTAGGTAAGTCGGAAAAATAATAATACAGTATATAACAGTAATGAAATAATTATGTAGTAGTAATAAAAGTAACTACATACTATACTGTACTTTTCTTTGAGCCACAAACCGCTGAAGTCACACAATGTTTTCCCGCGCCTTACTAAGCAATGCATGCTTTCGTTATTACGAACCATTGTATCAAACCCAATTTTTTATGTAACAGGCTTTATGGCAGTCCATTCATAAGTATGAGTTATCTGTATGTTCTTAACTGGGGTGCTGCCTGTATATTTATAAATATGCAATGATTAAGGATATTAAGCATTAAGCAAGGCTTGATGATGTATATAAGCTGCACACAGATATCAATTGTGGAATGTTGATTGTTTGTTTGTTTGTTTGTTACGCTATTCCCTTTCCTGTTACTCTGTGGTTGTTCTATACACGTATTAACACAATGAGGATAAATTGAATCATCAAATGAATATGGAAAGCGAGGTAAACCAAACAGAACGCCAGAACAGTTTGTGGTTCCATCACAGTCGAGGGGTCCTGAATCTGGTTCCCCTGACGGCTGGCTACTGGCTTTGTGTTTAATCCATATGCTGTCTCAGGCTTTGTCTGGAAGAACCCTAGGAGCAGAGATCTCCTCTAAGGTGTCTCTAGGAGCAGAGATCTCCTCTAAGGTGTCTCTAGGAGCAGAGATCTC
>JAODUD010000050.1:2835532-2851922 GCA_026784285.1 Stomatorhinus walkeri | reverse complement strand
ACATATATAACTAAAAAGGTAACATGTTTACTTCATAGGGCTCAAATACTTAGTAGCAATTCAGTTACTACAAATCATGAACAAATATAGTAGCTACTTGAGAGGCGATTCATTGCCAATGAAAAAACATGATCAGTTTTTCTTGTGTTATTCATTACTTATTCCTTTAGTATTTCCTTTAGTAGTTCACCAAGGTTTACAGAATTAAAAGACACAGTAACAAATAAAGTAACTGCTTAGGATAAAACACGTCATAATTCATTAATGATGAATTAACATGAGATCATTATGTAACTAATACATGAGTTAATTAATACATGAGTAATAGTTTAATGCTATATTATTTGTGGCCCGTCAAGTGTTACCGTGTTACTCAAGGAGGACCCCAAGACCTGCAGCGATGTGACGGGTGCTGGTTGCTTTGATGGGAAGCGGTTTGAAAAGTATTGTCACACTTATGTTACTATGTTTGTAAGGGTTTGGTGTTCCCTAGCTACCCTCCTCAAATGTATGTAACGTATTTATGCATTGTATTAAATCTAGGTGCCTAACTAGTAAGTTTTTGCAGCAAGTATGGTAAGCAAAATACATCAAAATACAAAAACATGTGACAGAAATCAAGCCATCATATAGGAATATCTCACCCACTCATTACATTACATTAATGAGCTAAAAACATTGTCTGACTCTGTCTGTATTTAAACCCTGGACAGGAGGCAGGAGACTGTATTCCAATCAATATAAAGAATGAAATGCTACAATGTGTCTGCATGATAAAATATCTTGCTTGTAGTATCGATGCACTAGCAGAATGAGCTCTATTCTGTAAGTGATAATAATATCATTGAACTGTGGATGCAATCTTTACAAACGTAAATTTAAATCCAACAAACAACCATAAATTCCCTGTTATGCCGCATTATTTGCATAAGACCTTGTGCGAAGGCCGTGTAGATTCTTCTGTTGCTGTCGGGCTGCTAGTGGCTGCGTCACGAGAGATAAATGACTGCCGTGGAAAGAGTTGGAACGAATGGGGAGTTTTCAGTTCATTTAGCACAATGTCCTCTGAGTGACGAGAGAGCACCGCCCACCAGATTGCATGTCGGAGTATTGTTTAAACGCTAATCATTTCTTGCAAAACAATTCCATAACACCAATCATTTGCAATATTGTTTGTATCATTCTGCGTCATACTCTTTGGTGACCCGGTGGACAAACCAAATGTAAAAAAATATCTCTCATAATGTAGTATTCCTTTATGACTTCACGTGTTACTTCATTAACAGGTGGCACCTGTTTGTTAGTGCAAAAACACAAGGTCATTCCTCATTTGGCGGGAAATTGAGCTTATAAGCTTGTATGCTGCATGTGTTTATATAGCTTAGGACAAACTAGCCCAGTGTCCTGGGTTGTGTTGGTATAACACCTCAAAAAAAACATATCAGCATGTTATATGCCACATTGTTACCGTGGAAACTTCTCAATATACTGAGGTGCAGAGTTCATGTGTGAGCTTTGGATTCAATTAATCTTATGTGTAACACGTCTTGTCTGGAGAGGTACGAGGTACAGCCTTGACTATGTGTACTGTTTCAGCAACAATATTACAAATGCTAACACACCGTAGTAATTCAAGGCTAATGCTATAAACACCACTATGCAACACCACACGCTATATAATGCACTTTCACCTCTACACTAATGGCCAAAATTGTGGATTCCCGTTTTTAGCTGCAGAACTTTATTGCAGTTGCTCCAGTTACTTATTTAATCATCCAGTGAATGATATTTATAAACATTCTTTGATTGTTTATAAACAAAATCGCCAATATCGTGCAGTGATTTTTTAAGTATAATGCCAAAAATGCAAGGTGGGCACCAGTGTATTTTTATTTCATCGACACAGTTTCTCAAATAGCTACACTGCATGTCTTACTGCGTTTACTGCATCCACACTTGCAGGAAATGAGTGTCTTGTTTCCAGTTGTTGCCATACAGAATCCACTCTCAGAAGACCGGGTTTCACGGCAAATAACGAATTTCATGTTTAGATTCCTGAAGCAAGGTTGTAGTATTTTTCAGTGACTGACTAATTGGATACTGGATGTTGGGCAAGGTCTACTGTTGACCAAACCCTTGGATATCAGAAATGTGTTACGTTAGCAGGGTTTAATGAAGATAACGAACTTCCATTTTTATAGTATTTTCTATAAAATAAACAATAAATTAGTATATAAAACATGTGGCCAATTTCCCGCAGAAAAAAACCAATAATTCTGCTTTGCAGGAATTTAACTGGCCCTTTAGCTAAGTAACCCTGTTAAAAGTGAAATACAAAACTTAATAAAACACACATGTGTGTGTCCAGCCATAAACACACACAATAATTAAACTCAAAACTCTTTAATGCCATATACCACTGTGTCACTTCAGCCTCACTGTACCAGTGATGAATGGTGTAGCCGGTACACATCAACGCTCCTAAAATGTATACACCCTGAAGCCCAATGACAGCCACGAGACGGCTAACGTGCAGGAAGACTGGTCTAAAAATCAGTACCCTAATTCCACTGTCGAGGTCAACCGTACTAGGCAACAGACGCTCCAGACTTGTAAGATATTTTGAAAATGAAGGAGGTAATGAATACTATGTTGATTTTCGTATAGGTGACTAAAAAGAGTAGATAGTTTGGCACTCTGCATTCCTATAGTGTCTAACATCTCCTTTTCTCTTATTCTGTCCCAAAAGAATTCTCTTTTTTTTTTTAAAAAATCACCTTGGAATGTCATTCATTTCCCAGAGGAGAATCTGTCAAATGGAAGACCTGGACATGGATTTTCGAAGTGATTCACAAAAGTTACCAAAAGTCTCCTGACGTGATTTAGCTACTTTAACCCTTTCATGGTGAGTGAACATGGTCAGACGCTTGGGAATCCATTGTCCAGTTAGAGATAGCAAGCAAGCCTGAACAGCTTTGATCTAGTTATTTCGTTTTAGATACTGCTAAGAGATGTGTGCTAGCAGTTATTAAATGAATGTCCAAATTAAATCAGTCACTAACACAGATCATTTAAACTATTTAAACTGTTATGGTTGGATGGACAGACTAATAGTCAAAACACTGACTATTTAAAGACAGACAGTAGACTTTCACTTAATGACTGTTGCGTCTCCTATAACTCCAGTATGCATATTCATTCAGAATTTTCTTGCATGTATAGCTTATTTGAATTCACAAGTAGCCTAAGTTTAAATTACCCGTATTCCTCTGTAAGTACAGAAAAAGCAAGTAAAAACTACTACTTTTATTGCCAATTTACTATAATTTATTATTTTTGTTACAATTGTTGAAATAATGTAAGCCCAAACTGCACTGATACCTTAAAGGTCATCTTTTCAGAATCACGGGGAACCATCTTCTGTTATTCCATTCAGTCCTCAGAGAAGCATTAACGGTGCCACTTATATGTCCATTTGATTAGGCCCAGTTTCGTCGTAAGGTTATTAATGGTTCATGTACAAAGGGAATGAAGAGATTATTAGAAAATTTCATTGGAAACCCGATTGCTCTGTCTTTTTTTCCGTATTCTTTTCAAAACGAATAGGCTAATAATTATTACTTTATTGAACTCTATGGTTGTCGAAAGCTGGCGCGCAGACATACCGTTCGATTCTTATCGTTAGACAAATAAAGGGACGCATTAAAACGGAAACTTCTCCGAGAAGAGTGCATAAAAAGGTCAGAAGTAATTGCATTCAGTAGAGTTTAAAGTCTGCAGTCTCCCTTCCGCGGCAGTGGGTTTACGTTTCAAAAACCATCCAGGCGTGCGGAAACATTTCAGGGTGAAACAAGGTCCAAATGTTCACTTAAATGTCAAAAGATTTCAGTGTTTTTTTTCATCTTCTCTAATTAGGTAAGGCAAAAAAATCCACGCCTGTTGTCAGACATTCTACGTTCACAACATCATTTCTGCGGTAGGGCCGATTATATGCTGGTTCTATGCTTTAATTCAAAGCATAATATTTTAAGCACATAATCTTTTCCTAAATTATTAATACGAAGGGGGAAATGTGAGGGAAATCAGAAGGTCAGCAGTTCCTAGTAATTTTGTTAATTACATATATCGATCGTATATTAAAACGTTACTGGATTTAAAAGGCGACCGTAAGTCTAACCAGTGTGATCTTTGAGGAAAACCTTTAATTTTCACTTTAGCAGCAAAATCGGTCAGATTAGTAAATGCAGGCAAGCCGTACCAGCAAAACGGTTATAAAGACCTTGAACTTCTGCTATAGTCTGCTATCGTGACTGACATGCAATGTGAACCGCTGGATATGCGCACAGAATCCTGCAGCTGGGATCGCTAAACAGAGCCTGTGCTGTGATGCAGACGCCAAAGAATATGTGTTTATCGTTTTTGATCGCATTCCATAGAAATTTCCCATATGTAAAGCAGAGAGGAGAAGAATACAATCAGAGGTTACAGCCTGATAAGAAATTACGCAATTCTCAAAATCTGAGTTTGCTTTCAACTCCACGTTTCTCTTGCCATCGTATTAAGTAAATTCTGAATAATTGCATGTCACTCGCAATCTGCAAATAATTCAATTAAATGTAAATTTATTTTTTACACAGGGGGCAGTAGGTAATTTTATTACAAAAACAATTATAATTTGCTACTGAAAACCATTCTGAAGTTAAATTCATCTATATACCTGCATGAATTTTCATTAATGGGGGAGTGAAGGGTTTAAAATTTACTTTGTGGTTGCTTTTAAGTATATTAGTCTTCATTAAGAATAATATATTTGTAATATACACATTTTGGACGTAAAAATGCATAATCAGTGGCCAGTTTATTAAGTAGACCTGCACAGTAAATCTGAATACTACATACAACACACTGACAGACACAGACGTAAAACATGGGAAAGTCTCTAAATTATTCAACACTTAAACATTTCTGCCCTCGATCTGCTATCGCTGTACGTTTCTCTCTGTCCATCTTCCATGTATTGAGATAAGAATAAACACTTAGTACAGTCATTATGCTCCCCAGGAAAACAATGTCATCGCAGTGGTGCCGCCAGCCGACCTAAACATGTAAGATGCCTTCCCTCTTCCTCAGAAAGCACCGTGTGCTGCATATTCTAGAGTTTCAGGGTTCAGTTGAGCTGCCTTCAACCATCTGCTGATGGCATGAGGTAGCATATCTAGTGAGGTAGCGTATTGTGTATCTGTGCGTCGGCTAGAAGGAACACTGTGAAAACGTGAACCGTGAAACTGAACTTCAGTATGATACATCCCGCACGTAATGCTTAAGAAGTTATTAACGGCGAGTCTCTGCTGGGAACCATCCTGTTCTCGCAATGTCTGGAATCTCATCACAGCTGCGTGCTGTAAAACACAGAGTTCAATCTGCTGCTCTCAAAGCAAGTTGCTTGCTTTGGCACTTTAGCATCGCCATCGCGACTCGCAAATTAAGTTCATTGTTTGAAATGTGCGGCATTTCTTGAAGTCTCCCAGCAGTTCTGATGCCGCGTGCAACATTCCTGCAGAAACAAGACGATATTCTACTAGGACTAAAACGTACAGTTAAAAACAGTACTTGGTTTACGGTCTGTATAGCTATAGTAATAATAATATGCACTTGTTGCAAACCTCTCACACGTCACGTATCATTTAGATTATTGAGCACCAGCTAAGCTAAGCATTCAGGGCCATCTGTGCGATACAAGAAATGGTGCTGAGACTAATAACCATTTGGCATGGTCACCATATAATCTGTGACCTCTAGTTTACAGGAAGCATGAGGTTCTGAACTCACCAAGTTGCAGGCTAGTCAAGTTCAGTTGGGGGGGGGGGGGGGGCACACGGATGCCAACATGCAATATGGGCAATTTAGAGCTTTCAGTCATCCAAACTTTATTAATAAGCACAGGGGAAAATGATTGATGCTGTTGATTTTAGGGAATATTACACTGATAATTCTACAGACTAAGTAGCTATATACTTTACTTGACAGGGCGCAAATAATGTAGTATTACATTGTTACTTCTTAACCAGAAACTAAGTGTTAGTTACTTACTAATCCCATGTTCGTTCATCATTAATAAATCCTAATGGTTCATGAATTTCATGCAGCTAGAGTGTTTATTATTTGTACTTGAGTAATAACTGAACTACTAAGTGACTTGCACTACCTCCAGTAGAGTGTTACCAACTAAGCTGAACCTACCTCTGAGGATTTGAGATCAATTGCCTGCTTAGCCTACTTATATTTTCGAGGCCAGTGCAAATCGTTGCCGTCGCTTCATCGCAGTCCTCGCCTACAGGTCCAAGAATGTTACCTTCGCAGTTTTCCTTATGGTTTAGGTCCTTTACTTGTTTATCTTGTACCCCTTTGCTTTTGGCAGTAGTCCCCTCTTTCTTATTGCGTATCATTTAGCTTTTAGTATTCGATTATATTCATGTTAGACGGTTTATATCTGCCGACTGGAGGAGCTTGACTTTTCGCTGCAATCTTGCACAGCTGCCCGAAGTCCCACTCCTGAGTCTTTGAAATCACACCATGCCTGAGCGTAGTACGGGGTATGCGATATAAATTTGGCAGGAGATTTTGATTATACCGCCCTACCGCAGAAATTTCCGCTCCTCGCCCGCAAAAATGACGTAATTAATAAATTATTTATTATTTATATAATTTATATTAAAATTGTTTATATGATTATTTCTGCACCCGGCAGCAGAATCTACACGAGTCTAATTTTGACAAACCGCACCCACCAGTTAGATTAAAAATTAAAGACAAAAGTTTATTGGCACAACAAACGACCAGTGACATGTAGCCTATCTCCAAACTCAAATAATGTTTGATATTGCCATGCCCACACATAGCCGTACCAGCTTACAATTAAATGTGTTAATAAAACTAATATTATATAACATGTACATTAGGCCACCCTGTACAGTATTGGGTTTTATAGGATACCTACGTGCAGTGTCCATTTTCCTCTGATTACCCGATTGGAATTTTGGGCGAAGACTAGTGTTTGGTGCGGTGCATTATATTACTGTGTAAAAAAAGGATATAATCCACAGTTGATGACCTCAGCTGACTACTTCAGCATCCATTTCGATCAACTGGAGGAGATCGCATGTGTTTTTTGAAAATTAAAGTGGGAGAGATTTCCGGGAATGCGCGTGCAGGCATAAACTGATATGGATTTTACGTTTTATCATCCTGAATGCAGGGATTTTGTCACTAAAATATAACCCTAGGGTATTTTTTGTTGGCACATGCTGTTTTGAAAACCGCAATTTAGCTCTCCTGCGCCCGACCTGACCCGAAACCGTATCCAACAGAGTAGAATATTTTTTACTCATTTCAACAAAACCTGTGCTGCCTGACAGGAGAGCTGGTCATACTAATACAGATGGAGTTATGACACTAGTCTAGTTCTGTGTCTTGTTTTCTGCTTACCTATGTATAGGCTACAGTTTACAAAACCAACCTGTGTTTATAATATAAGAAAAAAACCAGTGAAGTTACTTGAAATGTTTTCATATTTTTTCTATAATTGCAGATTTGCACAATAAATATTCTATGTTCAATTTACAGATCAAATAAAATACCGCAATACATACCGTCTACCGTCTATGGTTCAAGTTATACCACAATATGAATTTTATGCCATATCGCACAGCCCTACCTGAGCGTCCTAACGAGAGCCATTTCTCAGCTGTTTGGCTTCTTGTAGGGACACAGAGCCACTTCAGGTCCAAGAAAAGGTGCTAGAAGCCGGGCTTCAGGTCAGAGAGACAGGTAGGTGAGAAAGGCCTCATCGATCGAGGGTCCGAGAACCAGGGTAAGAGAACCAGGGTCCGGCATTCGCACAAATCCTTCCCGTAGGCAGTCGGGTGGAATTCGAGGATCGATAAGACCGCCTGGGCCCCCAATCGTTGCACGGTGAGTGAAAAGGCCAAAGGATCTCCCGTTTTGTTCAAGCAGCAGGGATCAATGAAATCGGCATCTTGTAAAGAGGGAGTTTTTTTTTCTTTCTGCGGATTCATGAATGACCTCTGGCTCAGAAAGAACTTGGAAAAGCCGGATCATTGAAAAGATAACTGTCAGGACATGTTCCTGATGTAATGTCTGAATACTGTACATTAGCAGGTCTTAGCGTACTTTCCCGGGCTCTGCGGTAATGTTGTCGACATGCGTATCAATATGCTTATTGCTTAATATGAGGTGAGCATTCATTTACAGATAGCGTAATTGTACCTCCAGTGGGGTATACTCTGATGTATCACTAACAGATCATCCATATGACATTGTATCCTTTGTCTTCTGTTGGTCCTGCCATTTGTCTCCTTCCTACGTGTATTCTCATGAGAAAAGGTTACAGTGGGATTCCAAGACTATGACAGACATGAATATATGATCTGGCTGGCAGTAGCACTGGAAGTTTGGCTGCTGAGGCTGCTTCAGCACCCCCTCTGTTTGTTTGAGGTAATGCAGGGTTAGAATACTGTACCATTCATGGTCAAAGGAAGCTTCATGAACCATTTGCTGTATTTTCTGGCACCAGTAGATGGTGCTCTATTCAAAAGAGGATGCAAGGCATGCCCCAAAGCAAACCAAGAGCGCCATCTAGGGGGGTGGAAAAAATACAGCAAATGGTTCAAGAATTTTCATTTGGCCGTCACTAATGTAAAGCAGCTTGCCCATACGTGTAGTTTTACTCAAAGAAAAACATGTTCATCATCTTCCAATGGCACAGAGGCAAATTTATGCGTACTTCTCCAAAAAGACTACTGTTAGCTGTTGAGCTAACGGTGATATAAAAGAGCTGCAGTAAAGTCTATTGATTCGATTTCCAGCACCATGAGTTCAAATGTCAGCTGGATGACTATGCCAGCTGCTATCCACATATATACTTATTTGCCATTATATTTTCAATTTTGAATTGATTTGAATGGACAGTTTACCACGGAACGAAATAGAACATATGGTTTAAAATTTAACAAGGTACTCTCATTTCTTTCTGTTGACATATTTTGTTCAGCCTTCAGAACCGCTTACAACAAGATTTCATGCTTGCGTGACCACAGTTCTCTAATATAGGCGCAAAGAAAAAGAATTACGCTATATATCATACCCAAAAGGAACCACTCATTTTGACTAAACAAGGTCAGTTTATTTTATTTCTCTTTGAGAGAATAGTTCCTACAAATAATTCAAGAGAGAACTGAGGTGGCAAAGGCATTTTTTTCCATAACGTAAAGCACATGGTAATTACCCACGCCATTATGTTCAATTCTGGGTCAATACAAACAGGAGCAGCAACTGGGTAAACACAGTAGTAGCCTCATAGGGATTCAAAGGTGCAAATGTGCGATAAGCGTGAAGAATGTAGCCAAAGGGGATGCCGGCGCTAGCTGCACTGAAGTACGTTATATTGTATTTTGTATTGGCAGGGAAACAGCGGCGGAGAAACGCAGGATGTCCTTTGGTGACAGGGCTCTGTGACATTTACACACACCTAGATTTGCAGCAAAGTAAACTGCGTTACATCTTCCCAGAATGGAGCATTGCCTACCTATTCCATGCATGGGGAGGGACAGCAGGCATTCTAAGGAATAGTCTTAATAGGATAAAAAAAAAACGTAGTATGTGTTAGGAGCAAAGACTTGAAGTAAGGTTGTAATGCTTTTCACACCCTCGATGTGATGCGGCTACTGTGCAGTTTCCACTGATCTCTTATGGAGTGCTTTAGGTGCCCCTTAGATCTCATTAGATCTTGCCCTTCCAGCTATAATTTAAGATTAAGTATGTACTGGGAAATACATATTTTTATTGTGCCACTGACAGACAAAGCAGTTAAATTTAGGCGCAATAATTCCTATAATGATTAATCTTCTTATAAAGGCAAGCACAGGTCAATAATAATTAACAATAAGTAATATGGGTCACACAGAATATGAATCTGTTAAGATGATAATATGCAATTTCAGTGGAAAACATGTTTTCAGTTAAAAAAGTTTTATGTAATTTACAAAATGTTTCAAAGGGATTTCATTACTTTCCTTTATTTCAACTTTGTGGTACTGATATTTTTGCTCTTGTTGTTTGTAATTGTAATTGTAATTGTCTTGCCTGAGCAATCTGCATGGATTAGTTACTCTTTCTACTTTATTCCATTGGTTGCCCACAGGTGAGTCGATAACAGCACAAATGACAAAAGACAGGAATAAATTCTTTTCTGAATCCAAAAAAAAGCCAGCAATCCCTTAGTAGTCAACTCCCATTTGTGACAAATGCCGTCAAGATCGATGACTCATAGTGGCTCTGGCAGAATTTATTACTGATAAAGTTCACAGCCTGGTACTTGCAATGTTGTTAAAGATGCAAGTCTGCCTCATGTTGCTGCCTTGTACCCTTAGTTGCCGGGGTAGGGCAGCAGGGTTAGGGTTTGGGATTAGTCTGAGGCCTTGGGCTAGGTTTGGACTTCGAGGTAGGGTTGGGAATAGGGTTAGGGTTAGAGTTGACTTTAGGCTAAGTGCTAGGGTTAGGTATAGGGTTAGGGTTAGCATGCCCTTAAGGATTAATGCTAGGGTTATGGTCGCTGTTAGAGTTAGAGTTAGGGTTAGGTTCACCTTTAGGGTTAAAGCTAGGGTTAAGATTGTAGTTGTACTGTAATAACTCTTCCATCTATTCATATTCCAACTGCTTACGTCCACCAGCGACACAGACTTCTTTGGAACAGTATTGATTAAACATGTAAATGTGATTTTTTTCCTGTGATCATGCATAGGACCAATCTGGTCCTTGGGGACCCACAGACAGTCCATTTTTTTTGCTTCCTCCCAGGAAGCAAAAGTATGGACTCTCTGCCAGTGAGCTTGGAGTGAGCAAAAATGTGGAGACACTGTTGCAGGCTAGCTGCTCTTTAGCCCTGCCTGTTTAGGCATATCTGGCTCTGGCCTGAATTAGCATCAAAACCTCCAAAGAGACATTATACTGTACAGCTGCACAAAATCAAATTCCGCAGGTCAGGCCAGATGCACTATTTTACAGGGGAAATGACATTATAAATCATGTATAAATGGAATTTTTCTCCTTTAATGGAGGCATTGATTTTTATTGATGATCTAATATTTTCTAGACTCTTAAATAAAACTAAATATAGACATATAGGATGCACGTTTTTGTCACTACTCAGGAATACGCTGGTATTTCAGCTTCCCATTCAGATGGCTCCAAACCACCCTAATTTGGCGGGGACATGCTCAAGGTTAGACCGTATTTGTGGCCATGGTATAGACTCTCTTCTTAGTGCATGACCTTGTTGGTAAACATACACACATACATACACATATCCATACATATATACACTACCAGTCAAAAGTTTTTGCACACAACTGGATTTCCTTCATTTGCATGTTACTCACTGAACATTTACTAAAAAAACACTTAATATTCTTTGCTAACAAATGAATTTACACTATGCTCACCATTTTAGTATCTTCTTTAGCAAGAAAATGTCATATCTTTCATTCATCAAAGTAACCTAAACTAGTTATAACAGCAGAGAAAATTTGAGGCATTCTAATACACAAGGGACATTAAATACTGCCCTGATTCATGGGTTGAAGCAGTTAATGAGTGCATTTAAAGATAAAGGACAGCCTAGACTATACCATTACCACATAACCAGTTAATAGGATGTCAGGTATGCACAGTTACATACTCTTTCCATGCTATAAAGGAAGCTTGTTTCATTTGACTTACATTTTCATTTATAGTTGTTCACTCGGCCTTCTAATGCTTACCAAGAATAAAAATTCTGCAGTTTATGAAGTAAATGGGGAAATGGTGAAAACTGCAGTGTGCAAAAATTTTGACTGTGTATATAAACATATATATGTTCCAAATGAGCAACATCGTTGCTTGCGGGGTTAGGGGTTCAAATCCCACTTCCAGTCAGTTCCCACATAATTTACATGATCTCCGCATTTCATGTGGGAGCACAAAGACATACGATCAGGCTGCCATCACCAGCTAAACCCTGTCAAGTAGGAAGATGGATGGATGGATGGATGTTCTAATACACTGACAAACACAAAAAATCCATCAAAAGGAATTCCTTAAAATCTCGGGGGGTAGGGAGTCTGGAATTATTATCAGATTGGAAAGGTTTTTGAAGGGTTCTGGGCTAAAACTGTAGCCATTATTTTCTAAAGGAAGCATCTGGAAACAGTAATTAACTTCACCATCAAAATTCACCCAAGTGCAATTCTAAATGTGATCTAGTGATCTTCTGACTCATTTTTCTGGCCTGGCTTCCCTCTCCTCAATTCTCATGGGAATCCATTAGCGTCTCATGGGAATCCATTAACACCTCATGGGAATCCATTAGCATCTCATGGGAATCCATTAGCGTCTCATGGGAATCCATTAGCGTCTCATGGGAATCCATTAACACCTCTTGGGAATCCATTAGCGTCTCATGGGAATCCATTAGCGTCTCATGGGAATCCATTACCACCTCATGGGAATCCATTACCACCTCATGGGAATCCATTAGCGTGTCATGGCAATCCATTAGCGTCACATGGGAATCCATTAGCGTCTCATGGGAAAAAGTCTTCACATTGGAAAAAAACTGTGAATCATCATGGAATTGCAAAACAAAAACCTCTATCCGTTTAACACATTAATTATCAATTTTATATGCAATCGCAGGAGTTCTGGAACAAGATTCTACAAACAGATGAGTCAAAATGACATATTTGTCAAATACTGTATAACATATTTGCACAAGCGTCTGTTGACTTATGTGTTGATTGGGCCAAGAGGTAGACACTAATCAGGACAACTACAGTGGATAGAAAAGGTTAAGATTTTTTTTATGAATGGGTACAACTGTACAAGAAAAGCTAAATAAAAAAAGTCACTGCTTTCTCTGGCAGGAGAACCTGTTCTCTTCGTTCATCTACTTGTCTCGTTGAGAAATGGACCTAACCAGCTCATTCTTTAAGTCCAAACCAATTCATCAAGTTGGAGTCCACAGGGTGTGCTCAGCACCTAACGTGAGAGGGCAAGAACAGCACTGGCAGCTCACCAAACACTAAAAAGCACCCCCATTCTAATACGTTTATGTTTCAGGTCGTATCTCCCACTAAAGTAACAAGGGTGTATAATTTTAGTGAGTATTAAACACAGGCAGGATTGTCCGACTGTTACTTGGACTTTTTTCTGATAAGTCCTCATCGTAAGGCTGGCATTTAAGAGGTCTGTTTGTGCTGGCCGTGGCACACAAGGGGGAATACCGTGTTATCTGTTGTTTAGCTATCCCGACGACTCTCAACTACGGAAGTGCTGTGAGTCTGAAACAGGGACACGGAGAGTGGGATCAGGGCTCCATGTGGAGTGCTGAGTACAGGGTCCGGAGTAGCGTGGGCGGCTGAGATCTCTTCTGAAGGGCTTCTGTCGGCTTAATGAGCTCCCAGGGAACCGGCTGCATCTGAGTCACACTCGGCTCCTGTCACTAATTTCGTTAAACTTTAAAAAAAAGAAAAAAAAACAATAATAATAAAGTCAAGGCAGTACAGCCGGGGACATTTGGATTCTTATCTCATGTCACATTATTTAAAACTAGAGTTATCCTAGTACCTAGCTTACAAACCATTAACGGAAACATTTCATTCCGGTTTGGAGGCAGAAAAAACACAAGTCACTAATAAACTAAATATGTAAGGGTTAATGTACGACATGTCGTTAATTATGGGTTTTTTAACACACAGCTGTGGCGGTAAAGAACCAACCGATGTGCAGTGGTTAGCTCCTCAGAGCACGGTTAAAAGCGTATAATGCATGGCTTGAAGCGCAATTAACATGCCTTTAGCATGGCGACCACACATTTGGCTTACACGTTTGTACCTAAAGGCATCATTTTCGTTTACGAGCTGAAAACTCATTGATTAATACAACTACTTTCTTCCAGCAGTGGCTAAATTTCCCATTTAGTTTCCATTCATTTTGAATTGTGTACGGCATCTGGAATTTTCAGTAATGTTAGAATTTAAGATTGTAACAGCGTATTGATTGACTACTGTGATATGCCTGGCTGGTGTTTTATGTGTGCGGTTATAAAAAATGAGTCAACACCCTACTGACCATTAAGATTTGGGAAATCAACAGTGCTGTGGTATGAACTCAAATAAGACAGGATACTATTGCACATGAAAGGTTTCCTTTCATTTTGTGTGAAGCCTACGTGCAAAGGGCAGTGGTAGGAACCTGTGTTGGGTTTGGTTGAGGCCGTAAGAGCAGCAAGATAACAGACGAATTCAGGATGCACTGGGTGAGCATCGTAAGAAGAACCACGCCCATGATCCAAGACAATCTTGTGGAACAGATTATTTAAATAATTTGATATCCTTAATGGTCTGAAGAATATCTGCTAATTCCTAAATAATGCTTAATAATTAATGATAAATGGAACGAGAATGTTAAATATATATGTTAAATATATATATATATATATATATATATAAAATATATATGTTAAATATATATGGATGATTCCCTCTGCGTTGGCCATACATGTCTGCTGTACGTCATACGTATTTGAGTGACAGAATGGCCAATTGGTGTGTTATCAGTTATGGGGCATCTGTGCGTCAGAACTGGGACTCATCCTCTCTGCAGAAGTAGGCCAAGTTGTGCAGTCGCACCCTTGCGGAGTCGGGGAGTGTTCCAAAGAGTGGGATATACTGCCCCCTAGCATAATCTCAAACTGGCTGACAAGGGGAAAATGGGTAATTCTAGGCATGTACAATGAAAACGCAGAGTCACCTTTTTTTTATAAAAGGTAAAACGCTGACATACAGTATACTCTTACAGTCTAGCGCACTGCATTCAGAGTTCAGCCGTCTTCATTTATATCTAATAACCGCATTCTGTAGATCGAGAAAATTACCTCTCTACAGCAATACTTTGCAGAAAAACTGCTTTCCTCACGGTGCTTCCACCAGCGCGCAGATAAAACTGATTCCGACAACCTGAGCTCTTACCAGGATGGATTAATAAAAGATGCAACAAATTGCACAATCACCTTAAGATATTGGGAATGCTTATTATTAAGCAGTAACTTAAAGACAAACTTTGGGTAGCATAGATTAGCACAATTTTGATAAGCGCTTTATTCTCTGCAGTATAAGTTAGACAAATTATTTGCTGATAAGTCCATTTTTTTTACATTTTCAGTAGGATAACAGCCAGGTGCATCAATGGCAATAAATTGAGGATGATGTCCTGAAGACTGGAAAATCCTTTTGGGGGCCAGGCTGGAAAAAACTCAGCAAAGCCACATTAAAGACGAGCACTTAGAACTATTCAACTCTCTGCAGACATTTTAGAAAATATATTCCCAGCAGGGATATATAGAATGAGCAGATGTTTGCTTGAGTTTAAACCTACTTGTAGGCATGTTACCACTTAAAGAGTTCAACCTCCCATTAAGGATGGAATTCTCTTTTAAAAGGCTCAGATGATATCATCTCTTGTATCTTTGGGTAGTGAAAGACATGATTGCTGATGTACTCCCCATAATATTATGTGGTGCAGGATATTATAATTACTGGCTGTATATCATAATAACTTGTGCATGACGTTGACGGCCTGTCATCGTACGTTGGGCCTTGTGCTTTCAGGGATACCGTCCCCGTCCACCAGCATACTGTCTTTAATATCTGACTCATCGAAATGGATTGCCGAGCGTCTGGGTTATAATTATGCATTTCAAGAAAGAAACCGGAAAAACTTGGGGGAAAAAAATGTCCTTTTGTTCTTTCTTATAAGCTTTTCAATTGTGTATTTTGTGTTCAGGCTTTCTATTAAAAATGAAGATAAAAACCGAAATATTCATAGAATGACCAAAGGCTGTAAGCACTTCCTAGTCGAGTTGGCAATTAGAAATTAATCAGTCGTGGAGTTCAGGTAAGTCATGGACACTCATCTGAACCAACAGACCTTAGAAACACAGCTATACTCAGACACCAAAGGATAGTTTTCTTCCTCTGATCATCAGTCTTAAAAAGACCAAGTAGAGCTAAATTACTGGATATGGCTTAACAAATCCTAACCCCATCTGCTTGCAACGTATGTCATCGCACTGTAAATATTCATAACAGCTTGTTTCATATTTTCTGACCCCCCCCCCCCAAATAAAATTTAAATGCAGATTTTTTTTGTCTACTAGCTTTTCTGAAGTGTCACACATGCATCCATTTTCCAACCCGCTTATCCTTCTGGGTCGCAGTGGGTCTGGAGCCTGTGGGCATAAGGCGGGGAACAACCCAGGATGGGGGGCCAGCCCATC
>JAODUD010000050.1:2803613-2825092 GCA_026784285.1 Stomatorhinus walkeri | reverse complement strand
CCGATCTTGGACTGTCTGCCAACGTGGAAAAGCCTTCATACGAACTCTGTCTCTGTGGCAAACCAACTGCTCTGCCTGTATCAGGGAGCCAGCAGATGATATGGATCTACTGTGTTTTTTTTTTAATTTATTTTTTCCCTCGGGTGCTCTGCTCTGTTGATGTCCCGACCTGGTATTGATCAGCGTTAGGCTGGGGGGGGGCAAGATGAGGGGGAGCCACTGGATCGGTGGGTAATGATGGAGGTGTATTAAGAGAGTGGACGCTGCAGAGCCTGGACACCTCCCCCGAAAGGAGGGGTGCGTGTCCTTATCGCACAAAGCCAGGGAGCGCCGCTCGGAGACGGCAAGAGGAACGGGACCAAAAGCTGGCGGATAAATGCGCACCACGTCCCTGTGGCCGTGGACGGATTTTCTAATTGAAAACGTTATGGCTGTAGTCCAGAGGCAGTATTAAATGTGCAGGTCTCAGACCACCTGTTTGAAGCGGATTACAGAATTGCAACAGGCAGGGATCGCGGTCGGGGCGGGTGGGAGGCGCCCGAAGGCGGAACAGAACACACTGCGATCGCAACTGCACCTGTGTACGCACCCCCTAGCTGAGAAAGGCTGAAAGCAGGCACAGATCATGCTGTCATTTTGAATGGCGCATTTACTGTGGGGGCTTTGCATGTTTTTTCATGGAAGGGACACGGGGGGGGGGGCAACAGTGAAATGGAGGGAGGGGATGAAGGATGTTGCTGCCTTCATTGTGCAACTAAACACCATGCTTTCTTACAGTAGTCAATATTATGTGATTAATGGATATTCTTGTGATTCTGGGTGTATATTTGTGTGTCTTTGTGTGTGTATGTGTGCGCATTTAGTGGTCTACAATTGACATTACTCAGAACCAATGAAAATGAGAGGACACCAAGGGGACCAATCCAATTTCGGAGGGGGGGCGCCCTCCACCACACACACACACACACCCACACACCGACACACACACGTCTTTAATCAATCCTTGCAGCTGTGCTAAAAAGCCATTGGTACTATTCAGAGTCAGTGTAATTTATGAGTAGCAATTACAAACTGTCGGAATTAAGCAACTGAACATGATCACCAAAGACTGTCTTTGCAATATCATTCAGCACCAGATGTACCAGACAAGACAAGACAGTGGGGCAGATTGTTTTAAGTGTTGCGATCAGATTAAGTTTCCAAAGATGAGGAATCACAAGTAACTCCCAGATTAGTCACCAAAGGGAAAGAACGGCATATGGGGGGGGGGGGGGGGGGACTCTGCCTAGTTAGCGTGCCTTCGACAGCGAGCCCCCATAGGGCTATTCTCACCTCTAATTAACGGTGTCACAGGAGGCTGCTTCGGCTATGGGAGTCTGAAAGGGAGGGTGCCTAATTCTCCAAACCTCAGAACCCCCTTGTCTGCAAATAGAGCAGAAATCTTAATTATGCGACCCGGAGCATGAGAGAGAGCAGAGAACATGCTGTCGCTGTACCCAGTTCAACCAACCAGTCTTATATGTCTGGCAGTATATATGGAAAAACCCAGAAAGCATGAAAAATAGAAAATGTATTTTTTTTTTCAGCTCTGACAATTTTTTAATGCAGTTCTATCTAGTTGTTTTAATTATAAAGGGTAGCTAATCTAGGGAATTCAAGCCACATCCAACTTTTGCTTCTCATTTCTTTAATTGCCGCAGTGTTTCGTCCCGGTCCAGATCCTCCGGCTCTCCAGCCTATAAACTCTGGCTTGAATTCCCCGGATGGGATGTTCCATACTGTTTATTACGTCTGTCGTTTCCTGCTGGAGCACTTGTACTATAGAATAGTTGTACTTTATCGATCCCCTTGGGGAAAAGGAGTCATTTTCACACATCCCATCCTGCTCTCCATGAGAAAAACAGACTCACATGTATATTCAGGTTCTACGGCCAGACGATGGGGCGACCAGCGTCCAGCCCCCCCCCTGGAGCAGTTGTGGTTAAGGGCCTTGCTAAAGGGCCTGATGGTAATATAACAACTCTGGCAGCCCCTGGATTTGAATCCAGATCTTTCCATATAGGAGCTGAACTGTACGCTGCTCTAGTGAGCTCTGCCTAGCTATAGGCAAGTGCTTAGGGCTACGGAATTACCTGCATTGTGGAGAAAATGAAACGATCAGTTTTCTTGGTCGAGAGGCATCCCGGGTAAAGCTTTACCTAGAACCCTGAAAAGGTCGTTTCAGCTATGGTTCCACTAACCACGACCGCATACAAAATATGGTTCATCTGCCGCTAGATTACTTAAACGCGCCTTCCAGAACAGAGTGGAAGCACTAGGATCTCTGAGATGGACCCAGTGCCTAAACCCTCAGCAGCCCCACGCTGGAGGGCGGTGGACAGCGAGGGGAAGAAATGTCAGGTTCCCTGGCAATCTGGGTGCGTGGCTAGTCTGGGGAAAAGGCCATTCTTTGTGTGTTGTCTTTGACCCGTTTCCCAAAATCTGATTCATCACACAAGTGAGACCCTAAAAAGATATTATAAAGACAGTTACCCACAAGAAGAGAGAGATTATATACTCTGTGTTAGCGGTTAGCGGTTCTATAATAACAGCCAAGAACCCAAAACTGTTGTGACATTGTAGGCAAGACGCTCACAATAGTCCCATCAAGCACGAGTAGACAGCCCTACAGGTCAGTGGGTTTGATTTGTGGCAGAGTATTCGGGTATTTTTGTTTCTTCCAGATCGACAGCAACTTCGCTTATTGCACAGGTACTATGGTAAACCTGTCAGAACGAGGAGGTCAGGTTATTACATGCACCTGTCACCAAACCTTGGTCTTCGTTACTTTCTGGACATTCGACTCTCCCCAAACATACATGAACATGCAGGAACATTCTCTCTTCACATTGCGAAAGGGATGTGTGCGCTGGACAGTTTTACACAGCGGATGCCAAAACACACCAGCTCCCCATGTGATTTTCGTTGCAGAAGCAGTTCTCACTGTAATTGAGGATGGGTTATTATAGACTCACTAAGAGATGATTTATTCACTTCTCTGACACTTTTATCCAAAGTAACTTACATGAGAGAAAAGGGATACCAATTTATGTGCACTCTCAGGAATTTCAGCCCATGACCTTAGTATGCTAGTGTAATATCCTACTTCTCGAGCTACAGGACGATCGAGGCTAATTGCTTTCTGGGCTTGTGAGGAGATTCTTCTGTAAACATTAAGCTGGCCATCTACTTCAAACAAAATCAACGTAATTTTATGATATAGTGTGAGCGGTGATCACTATTTTGGCCCACCGCCTGTCGGGTCCCCGAGGCAAGCTTACTTTTGTTTGTTCTGATCCCGCCAACTGTCCATGATTGGCTGGCATAAATGTGACACCGCAGGGCTGGTTCGCAGGACTAATTATGCCATTACCAGCATGCTTTGCGCCACACTTTATATAGTGCAAATTAATATGTGTATTTATGTTAACCGTGAATAATGTAACCATGTAATCAGGGACGTCGGTAAGCCTATTTTAGGGGGGCTTTACGTAAAATTTTAGGTGAACTGTTTTCAACCCCACCCCCCACCCCCAAATAAATATGTATTTCCTAGCTTAAGTCATGAATAGCTTTTCATACAAGTTTGCCATCGCCTGCTGCATCAAAAACGTTCCGTGCCCTTTTAAGGTTGTGGTGTGACAGAACATAAAGGTGCCATTTTAAGTATTCAATAGCTTGTTCTCACCGATGTTTTTGTTTTCGTTTAGTCCAGATGTTATTCGAGGCGTATGGTCACCGTTAATACGACGGGTAGGCAGCACGGGCATTGACGTGTAAGGTGCTCTTTGTGGGAAAAATGTCGGCTAATAACTTGTTTTATTTTAATTAATTAATGAATTACTTTGCTTGTTTGCTTGCTTGCTTTTGTTTTACTTGCAGGGATTATAAATTATTGTTGTTATTGAATAACAACTTAAACCTGGCATTAAAATCAATGAATAAATGGGATATTTCCAGATTAAGACCTTCTTGTAAGGACTTTGTATTTCATATGCTGATTTCAAAACGCAAAGAAAATTAATTTCTGAAATACTATTATAAGTATTTTGATATCGACATGAAAGTATTAGACTGAAAAAAGGTAGTAAACAGGTGTAAAAGGCAAAACAAGATTTAATATTTAAGCCTGTTAGTCATCGTGTGTTTAAAAAGCCCAAATAAATTATTACAAAAAACTGAATTAATTTAACAAACAAATATGATGCGATTTATTCAATAGCAGAATTTCGGTATTTTTCAGTTTCACATATTAATCGATTCCTCAAAAGAGGAAATAAACAGTAGTGGTAATACAGAGCATGCAGGGGGAAAGTAAATAAAAAAAAAAAAATCGGGATGAGGCTAACATCATCGCTCGATAAAAAATTAAAGCTACACGCTTTTTAATGTAGTGAATTAACATCCAAAAAAAATTAGTGTTAGGAGGAAATCGGGCGCTAGGCATTTTACAAAAGTCTCTGACTCATTAAATATACAAACCAAACATTCTTTTATGCCTATTGTCTCTTTAAGAAAAAATGGATTATGCAACAAATATAGATTTATATTCTCTTCCCTGACAGTTGTGAAAGCTCTGGGTGGCTGGCAAGGAGACTCGACGTTGTTTTACGGTATCAGAGTTACTTTTTAGGGACCTTTTCGCTCTTTCCTTCATCCACCCAGAGCTTCACCGTCTACTGCGGCGTTCCCGCCGTTGGTGCTGATGTCTTCACTTCCCTTTGCTGCTCCGTTGCTCGCAGGCGCTCTTGGAGCCACAGCGCCCGCTCAGGTCGGCCACGTAGTCGTTCTGGAAGCGGGAGTTGGGCGTCCTCTGTCTCTTCCTGTGCTCACCCGGGATCATGGGCGTGTGGAAGGCGTCCTGGAACCGCATGCTGGAGGCCGTGGACTGAAGAAGGAAGAAAAACCGTCCCGGTATGCTATGACGGAACAACCCGGCAAGACGTATCTCAAGAAGTCATCAAAAACATTCTTTAGCTACTCTGTCGGCATGGGATTTAACTGCCCCATCTTTTGATTCGTTGAGAATGACTCTTAAAGCATATGCATTAGCTATATGTAATTAAAGGGAAAAAAAAGAGATGAAAATCTTGCCTAAGTGCATTTCAAAACATTTCAGTTATGACCTCAGAAAGAAAAGCAGAATGTTTGCATAACTTTAATCTTTCTTCACAGTGTTATAGACTGACTTAAAAGTCTGAGGTCTGACACTGTTACAGCTTCACATATTAACACATTCAAATGGACTCAACAAGGCTCCTGAAATGACACTGAACCACAACTGATCACAATGTATTATTCATTGTTCATTCAGTAATCTGTTACTAACCTGGGCTGCTTGTCAACATATATGAACCACCCCCTGCCATTAGTATGCTGTATGTACTTATCAATCCCACACGCCATCAAATCAGTTTATTTTTGGTCAATTTCACCATCCAATTCTGACACAACATAATTCTCCCTTCATTTTTAATGCCCTTTCGCAGTTAATGCTTTCTGCTTGACAGAAATCGGACAGGCCAAGATTACTTACGTCACTGTCTCAGTGTGTCTGTGTTTCTCTTAATTACCACAGCAGTTAGCATTACATAAATGGCTCAGGTCTCCACTGACTTAAAATTAGCTGGCGCCTTATTTGTTTACTTGAAATTTAATGGAGTACAAACTTCAAGTCACTCATGCACAAGACCTGAATGCAGTTATAATCTCACGAGAGTTGGGGTAGAAATGCGACTTTGGGAAAAAGTGTAAAATGGTGGAAAACATAAAAGAGTAATTAGGGGAATAAAAGTGGCTTAGGAGTTCAAACCTTGCATTTGCATGTGAATGAGCAAAAAGCAGCGCTATAAGGCAATGCTCTCATCCTGCAGGACCATGGGGGTTAAGGTCAGGATGGCGCATTAAACCACACAAATTTCCCCTTAAAGCAGACGTGCCGTTTACCGCAGCGTGAAATCTGTGATTGCATACTGAGGCTTACACTGTAAACTGCAGCACTGCCTTCATCGCCAGGTCTTGATTAAAGGAATTCACGAGATTCACAAATTTTCATATGTTTTGAATGGATTGCAGTGCCAAGTGAGATTCTGACTGTGTTCTGTAGACGGTTCAATGAGGAAATAATTGCGGGGAAACGTGTGCTTTTTACGTTCGAGACAAAAGGACAGGCAATGAGGGGACCGGGGCACATGCGGCTGTGTTTAAGGACGGGGACAGAGGCGCTTACTTACAGCGTGTAGCAGATACTTACGAGGCGCCCTTTCACCTTCTTCGGCAGATCTTCATCGAGGGTGTACACATCTTCGCGTTTGGCAAGGACTTGGGATCCATCTTCGAATTCCACCTACAATGATCAAGAACGATCCTTCTCAACCAGATGACAATACGCGGTGACGTCAACCAGAGATCAGATACACAATGTGCAAATCCCACCCTTGACGTTTCCCAGAAGAATGATTTGTTCAAATCTAATAAAACCTCCAGCTACAAGGCTCTACAATACTGAGAACTATACGGGCTAAGGGATGGGTTTGGTATACCTCCTCAAAACCACCCAAGCACAAAGACATCACCTTGAACACTGACGTCAACCTTGCTGTGAACCACCACAAGCCATATTATCCCCAACCACAAATGCACCACTAATGCACCAGTTTAGCTGTTTGGACCATCACAGACAAGCTGGTCCTGAGACCATGGAGAACTAGTGTTCAGTGGATGTGATTCCTGTGTCATGTGACCATGAGAGCCACCAAGGTGCCCTGATCAGGGGGCTTCCACATTCCAAGAAGCTTCAGTGATGTAAACTGGGCACCATAAATTAGCTGTGAGTTATTACTATTCATTAGTCGTAATAATCACTTCAGTACTTTATTTCCCACAGAGGGACTTAAAAATTTTGCCATTTATGCCACTAGATATTTTTAATGGAGCAATTCGGATGAAGTACCAGGATTAAAGGTACCGCAGTATGCCCCAGCCAGACCTGATTTGGGTCCAAGTCGTCTGCCACCTAGTGGCCCGGCACTCCAGCTCCGCTCTCGACTGCCAAGGTTGTCCAAAAAACTGCCTGTGTGGGTTCTGAAGTGGACGAGCGTTTTTTGTCCAATTAGCAGAACCGAGCCCTTAATTAAAATCAGAAAAAGCTGCGAGGCTGCAGCTATGTGCCCCGCATGACTCGGACCGCTCGCAGTGGTCTGCAAGCATTCTGCATTTTTACCAGTTCCACCACATTCAGGCCGGGCTCTGTACTTTTCTCACATATTCCATCATCTCTTAACTACTGGAACTGATTCCATTTATACTCATTTATGCACATATTAAATAGACAGAAGTCAGTCACGAGCACATCCTAGCCAATCACCCGGCAGGGCGATAACGGCAATGTGATTTCGCAGCGCAAAGGATCTACGGAGGCAGCCGACGCTCAGCGCCCGAGCGTGGGCCTGGATCCAGGAACTCGCCCAAACAGGTCACCCCGCCAGCAGCCGCTCTTTAAAGAGCTCCCTTTTATCCCCTCCTGCGTTTCTCTCTCAGCTGGTGCTTTGAATAATTTACTGTTTTCTGGTTTACGGGGGCCGTCTTACGCAAGATGTCTTTTTGAGGATATGCAGTTCTGTTGCTGGGTAAGAGGAGCTGCAGCACGCCATGGGGTTCCTTACACGTAATGACATTTCTCACACAGGAATCTATAAACAAAATGCATGATACGGAAATATAAATAACATGCTGACTGCAGGAAGTGCCTTAAACACCTCTGATTTCAACGCCTTTTCTCCTCCCCTCCACAAGAATAATGACGGTTACTACATTCATCAAGGACAGGAGACCCTGCAGAGCCTCGAATCTATCCTTAGGGCCAGGCCACTTAGTTGATTTTTCTGATGATGTCATATCCGTAACGCCGATAAAATGCAAATAAATATATACGGATTTCTGAGGATTCGTTTATATTTAACCCAAGAGGTTACACAAAAATTTAAATTGACTCCTTGAGCCGTTCCACATTCTCAGGCATTATGCTTATCAATATGAGACTAAATGTCAAGCCTGTAATGATGGAATCGCCCACGTTTTTAAAAGATGCCGCGTGACGCACACGCGGGTGCCGTCGCTCCCGGCTGCTAACGGTAACCGTAACCCGGACGACCCTGCATCCGCCCCTGCCCGTCACGCTGAGCTGCGTGCACAGGGTGCTCACTCTCCCAAAGTCGATGTCCGCCGCGGTTAAGACGCGACAGCGCTCTTGCTCGCGGTTAGAGCGGGTAACTCGGCGCGACATGTGTCACAAGTTCTGTTTAGGCGATAGATCAATTATCCAGCAGCTGCAGCAAAATTCATATCTTTAATATCTGATGCGATCCATTATCAGAGGGGGAGGATCCTTCACTCTCAGTCTCCGTCTACATCAGGCACTGATCTTAATTAACATTCAGCGCTAGCACAGTAGACACGTTCAGTAAAGGTAGCGACTTTCTGCTGTTAGAATATACATATACATGAGATCTGCAGACCAGCAAGCTACCTCAATGTCAGCGAATAGTATGTGAACGTCTCTCATTCCGAAAGAAGTCCACAGCTTTGGAGCTGCTTCTGGGGCAACTTTAAAGCATGATTTGCATCATAAGAGGAAACATTTTGGGTAAAGGGGAATAATGTTATATCCGTGAAGAAAAAAAACACTAACTTTTCAGTGATGAATTTCGCTATGTGCAGATATTGGTACATAAACACTGCTTTGGATGCAAGTCTTGCTGTACTGCTGGAGATAAATTCACCTGCCCTATATTTTAGCTTTTACACTAGGCTTAGCTCATAAAGGACAATAGTGGAGACATCCCTCTAGATAAAATCTCAACCCTCAGACACAGACAGCCAGAATGAACCCACACACACACTTACAAAGGCGCATTTAATGGGGATCTGTAATGTGAGGTCTCTAGAAATCCCTGGGGTCCGCCCACAGTGGCTGATAATGACACTCCACCTCGCTGATTATCAGAACGAACGGGCACTCCACTCTTAAACGGCCTGTACTATGAAGAGAGCCCTCTGGTGTAAGACAGCTATGTGGTGAGCGAATGATTCACCGGCGGCAGACAGTTGGAAAGTTCCCGTCGAACTTTGGGAGATAAAAATCGATGCAAGGTACACCGAAGGGCACAGGGGGACTGCAGAGTACCAGGATGGATGTCTCTGTCACATACCGGCCCACAGAAGATTATGTCTTGGTTTTAAAACACACACAGCGTGGGGTCATTAGTGCATTATAGAAGTGGAAGAGTACAGGGTCTTTGAACAAGAAGTGGTACTTTAGAGAACAAAGAGCTT
This sequence comes from Stomatorhinus walkeri, assembly GCA_026784285.1. Lineage (NCBI taxonomy): Eukaryota > Metazoa > Chordata > Actinopteri > Osteoglossiformes > Mormyridae > Stomatorhinus > Stomatorhinus walkeri. The sequence goes on along the minus strand of JAODUD010000050.1, from coordinate 2,815,720 downwards.
TGATGAGTATAAGCGATTTCAGAATCATCTTTGATGCTGAAGCTGCACTATGAGCAGAGGGGGCAGTGGGAGAGGGTTAAATGGCTGTAATACCCACTGAAGTGAACCATACTTCACTGAAGGCCACTGCTGTCGATTGTGTGTTTTCTTCAGTATTTTGGCTCTGGTTCAAAAAATTAAAAAATAAGGTACAGTAAAACTATACTTAAAGCTGTCAGACACCGTCATACGGAATTATTATGGCCAGTATGAAAATTAATAAAGCATTACAGCATTTTTTTATTGACAGTCATAATGTATTACAGTATACATAATGCATTATAGCTCGACATAAGCTACAATAAAGCTACACAGTACTACATAAGCTACAATAAAGCTACACAGTACTACATAAGCTACAATGAAGCTCTCATCTATAATGCACTATAGATACTTTCAAAATGCATTATACTGGTCAGTATAAGAATTAATAAAATGTTATAGCACCTCTCATTGACAGTCATAAGGCATTATAGCGTAGTATAATACTTAATGAGCTTCAATGAAACTCATCTATAACGAACTACAGATACCCTCATACTGCATTACGTATCTGGTTAGAATTAAGGATGCTTTGTGCTGTATTATAAAGGTATCTATAGTGCATGATAGATAGAGCTTAATAAAGGCTTCATAATGCATAATAAACATAGCTTTGTGTTATGCCTTTTTATAAATATTTATATCCATGTTTGTAATGCTTTACAAAAGCATTATAATGTGTTATGAATGTGTTCATGGATTCTTATAGACACAGCATTCATAGAAAGTGTCACCAAAGTCACTACCAGTGACCTCTTCCTGGAGACAAACCACAACAGCCTAATCGTACGTGGAACCCGTGCCGGAAATCAGACTCCCCGCCTTCACGGTCAGAGCTGCACATCTGAATTGTGCGCAAACAACAACCGTGCGCAGACTCTGCACGGGAACATGAACAAGCCAACGATTCCAAATCCTCCCGTGCCGAGGGATTGCGGCGTAGAATCCCTTGGAACCGACATAAACTGTAACCATTCCATCTACTGTAAGTTACTTGGGATAAAAATCTCAGTTAAACGAATAAAAGGAAATAAAGGTGAAATGTAGTGCCTTTGCTTCGCAGCCATCAGGAGTATTTTTACAGATACGTGCTGCAGATTCCGACACACAATCCGGAGAGACAGACCACTTGATTTGTGGCCAGAAATATTAACCACGTGAACATGATAAATCAGGCAAACTGTGCTACTGAATCCATCACATTTTCCAAGGATGCCTGATTTAGGTTTGAAATATTATGCTATGCTCCGGCTTGGCCGATGAGTGTCTCAACCTAGTCGACGTGGCAGGAATAATATTTTTACTGCAATCCTCCGAAATGCCTTAATGGGTTTAAAGGAATTAAAAAGGTATTATATTGGTTTGAAAGGCAAATGAGAACGTGGGCGGTGTTCCTTTCGAAATATTCTGCCGACTTTCTGAATTGCATTTAGTCGGTGGAAAATAATAATAATAATTAAGGATTTCTCATAATACTTCTGGATTTACGAGAAGCAATTTGGTAGGAATATTATCAGCAGGGAACTGGGCTGCACTTGTGCAGGTAAATCCCCTAAACTGCACAGATCTTTGCAGGTTTCCCGCAGCGGGTATCAGACGTGACAGATACGGCAGGGAGTTTCATTCAGGTGACAGTTTAGCAGTCTAGCATGTCTAAAAAGGACAGCGGTAAGAACAAATGTGACGGCTGTGCGTGGTGACGTGCTCACAGACCCCCAATGATAGAGGGATCCTTTAGAACACTGTACAAACCCGGCAAATAAATCCCCACTAGACTATTACAGCAAAAACAACATTGTTTCAAACTCCCAAAAGCCACAGAGAGAATTAATGCAGAAGTTCCCCACACCCACATCAGGACCACATGAATAATTAAAGACAGTTTTTAATATTTTAGACTGTCTTCCCTCCCAGAGACAATGTAGTGTTTTTTTTTTTTTTTGTTCCCCGGTGGAGAGGAGTAACCCTCAACTGGCCAGATCAGAGTGTGAGGGATTTAGCGGCCAGCGGCCCACGGTCTGGCATACGGCGCAACAGCTGTGACGCTACGCTGCTATGGCTTTTACCTGGTACATGTAGGATGTGTTGGACCCCAGGTACTTGGCTCCATAGAAGAGTCCGTCTGGCCACTTGACCTGCACCGTCTCTCCCACCTCTGGAGGACCGAGCTGGACACAGTCCCGGCTCTGGGGGCGCAGAGAGAGCGAGAAAGGTCATGCGCCAACTGGGATCGGCTTAAGGAGACGCCGGAATTAATCCTGCGACTGCTGAGCAGCAGAAACGCGCCACGTCCCATGATCCCCGCGGATCCAAGCCGCACAGCTGCAGGAGAGCAGACGGGACCCCGGGGATCTCTTTGCTCCAAGTCCCCATTGCACCGATCAGCCTTCAAAGGAGAGGAGGATATGTCCGGAAATTTCCAGATTTAAGGGATGGTTGGTCCTGACTAAGTTCTGAGTCAGTGATAGCCAGCCACTTCGGCATCGTCCACCTGGAAATTCACCGCTTTCCCTCGAAGACCGTTACCCCATCCGCAAAGCGTGCTTGTGCAGTCAGAGATGCCGCACGAGGAGATTCTTGCATCCCAAACATTCTCCCGCCAGTCAAGCTAGGATTAAGGCTGGCTAATTGTGCTGTTATTTTATAAGGATTTTGCTGTTTTCCGCTGCTGAATTAAGCATTAGAGCAAATTAACTCCTAGTAATTACACTGCATACAGGATGTGGTCTTTTGTTAACATGAGACATAAAAACAGTACTGGGATTAGGTAAGACAGAAGCTTAATGAATTCGGTTTCATTAATACCCGATTTTCATTTTCTTGGTGTCATTATGTCCAAAGAAGAAAGTCGTAGGAAAAATAATAATAATAAAAAAAAAAAAAAAAACGCTCCGACCCAACTGGGATTTGGGAATGTAGCTTAATTGTTTGGAGTTCACAACTTTTCCATTACATAGAAAAAGATTTAATTGGCCAGACTGTGAAAGTGATGTCAGACTCGACAGAAATGTTCAGTTTAAAGAGGATATGCTCTACAGCAACATCTAAACTCACTTTCCCAACAGCAAAATGTGTAACAGCTCCAGTGAGGGTCATGATTTATTGATATCAGCACAAAGTAACATTGTGTTCCCTGTCTTTCCGAACAGCACAGGGGCAAATGAATAATCGAGTTGTGTAAGAATTTGACCTAGAACGGGAGCCATGCATTATTACAGAGGCAAGCCGCATCAAACTATCATATATGTCTTTCTGTAACCCAGTTAAAGTGCTTTAAAGCTAATCATTCATATAAGCAAATGGCATTTCACCCGCTAATAATGAGTATTTATAAAGCAACCAATTCTGGGACAGAAGGGTACAGTTTTCAAGATTAGCCACGAATGTTGGGGAAACAGCTACAATCTTTAATTGCACTAAAGAGGTTAGGGCTCTAACCCAGCTCCCACTCAGAAGACCAGCCACCACTGGACCCCCTACCATACTTTCGAGGACATCCAGCCTCTGACTGTACAGGCTGACTGATGGGTGTCTAAGTTGCTTTAATAAATAAATAAATAAATAAATAAATATTCCAGTAGGAGATCAGGGGACTTAATTGCATGTATATAATAAGCACTAAATGCAGAAGCTGTTTTGCTTTTTACGTACCATTGGGTAACCCTGCAAACGCGACAATTAATCCTTAATTACTAAGAAGGATTCCGCAACACTGGAGCAGAATTTTCACTTCACTTTGGCGATGAAAATATGTCACCACATTTAGCATTTTGTATCCTACAGTTTTATTTCTGTAGAATGTAGTTTTAAACTACACACGTACTAGAAGAACATACTCCACTGCAAATTGCAAGTGAAGAAACACGGCAATTCTACTCCCTTTCCCTTGCTAGATGCCTAATATCCAACATTACATACAATATTTATCCAGGTGGAAATTTTCTGTGGGGAAACGTAGGTTAAGTATCTTGCTCAAGGATATAACAGCAGGATGCCTTTTGTGGTTTGAACATGCAATGGTCTATGGCCCCTACTCTTGTGCTAACTGTGGTCTGAAAATGATTTCAGCCATGCTAATCCCAGAGTTTATGAACACTGGAAGGCAATGTGATGTCAGTGAACAGTCAAAGGGTCAGGAAGATAGACATCTTTCTAAATATGGTTCTCTGACACACTGCACCTGTGCATTCAAAAAAAAAGAGGAAAAAACAGCACAACAATGCCCTCTTCTTATCTAGATGTCATCAAAGTGTTGTGCTTTCAAACATGGCTGTAAGACCTTCAGTTAAAACCGTCTGTATAAAACTGTCTTCAAATTCCCATCCGTCGGCTCTGAGAAGCTTCTGGGAGTTAAATGCCGATATTTTGGTGTTGAAATGAAAATCCCTAAATGAGCTGCCTCTATAGCATATGGCGGAGCTTTTCTCTCTGCTGTCTCCATATTCTGTTCCCTGCAGACATCCAAACTTCTGCAGCAGGTCATCTTGTATCTCTCAGCTCAGACCACAGCCCGATGCACATTAACCTTTTTCTGCAGTGTTTCCCAATCCGACAGTTCTTCCATGTTTTTGCTCCCTCCAAACTCCCGGCCAGACAGTCCACATTTTTGCTCCCGACTGGGAGCTCAGAGGGAGCAAAAACATTCATCATGAGTGCCCCCTGAGGTAGCGATTGGTTAACACTGCGTTAGAGCTCAGCTTCAAAATTCTACTATACGAAGCATGCATTTTCATATTTACTACAGGTTAAAAACAGAGATGAGCCCTGTGTGTGTAATTCATGTAATAATGAGAAAATAGATAAGACAACCCCTACTGTCAACCCTCACAGCTGCCAAAAACACACCAAACCATAAGAGGAAGTACAGATGTAATCCAAACCGTGCAATATTTCCATTGGCGACAGATCAGAGAGAATCATTGATTGCACAAGCTTCTGTTTTCTCACCAAAACGACCGGGTTAACCCGATTCCTACCATCATATCAAAACCAATTTGTCTAGGATAAAAAGCGCAACTAAATAAAGGAGATAAACAATGGCATTTTTAGAGGTCGAGTACTTCCCCGGAGATGAATTCCCAGCCAGAGCTCTGTCAGATCTACAAGTTTGATTTCCCTGAATTATTAGGAGTAACTGCAGAGAATCATACATCTCAGTAATTAAACCATAAGCAGCAGTGCTGTCATTTATATCATTAGGGGAGGGAATGCGCTGACAGGGATACTGTCATTTTATAACGCTCATCTTGATTAGCAGTCTGGCTAACCAAGGGTGAAGGTGATCACGATATGTGGTGCGTGTGGGAGGGATGAAAAGGCATCTGCTGGCTTTTGCCGACACTGCATTTCCCGTGGAGCTGGTGATGTGATGGACATTTTAAAAGGGTTATAGGCTCTTCAAATGGCAGCTGGCTCCAAAAAAAAAAAAAAAAAAAAAAAACACTTTAGCTAAAACATCCGAGCCTCGATCACTGCAGCAACAAGAAGGGGCACTACAGCATCCGAACCAGGACGGCATGTTGTCGTCAATCAGAGGCCCTTCCTACCGGCTGCATCCTAGTCCATATGATGGAGCCGCAGGTTTTCATTCGTTTGTTTGCCAGGTTTTCATGGTTTTGTTTGTTTTTGTTTTGTTTATCAGGTGTGGAGAAACCGCGCAGCGTGGACAAGGTCGCAGCCTGTCGGCTATTTTAACCAGAACATCGACTCATGAAGCCCGGTACCAACAGAATCATTGGAACGTAGAAAACGGTAGACATCATGTACTGGCCGTATCATGATTAGCTGTAATTCAAGTTAACGGCACATCAGAAGACAAGCAACCAGTGTATAAATATCAAAATAACATAATTCATTGTGCTTTTCATTTATGCCAGTAACAATGATACACTTTGAGAATAATCTTAACATCTTCAACCACAGATGACAGGGAATTTGTAGGGGTTCCCATGGAAACTATCATTTCAAATAAACAGAGCTTCAGAAATACTATGAACAATATAAGTACTGCAATCTATTTGTTGCATAGTAAAAAAGGGCACAAAATGTATTTTTAGCTACTATTTCATGTGAAGCTCCTGATATAATATCTGGCTTAGTGGCTCCAGTGTTTTCTATGGCAAACATCCGGGTTTGTACCTGGATTTAGATTGCATTTTCTTTGTGGGGACCTACTAAGGCGCGACCCAGGGCTTCAGTGCATGCATCGGTTCTACAAACACTTTCCTTTCACCAACGCTATGGGCATTTCCCGGCTCTTCAGAGAGAAGTCTGAAGCAGCTAAGAAAAATAACAGCACTGCCTTGCGCTCTCCTGCTGCAGCCAAGATGGCGAGTATGAGCAGCACCTGAGCACGTCGTGTAGGAAACGGCGGACAGCACAGCCGAACCCCCACTGGGCCGTGGCCTGTCAATGGGCGGTGCTAACTTTCGGCGTGCCAATCCTCTTCATCACTAATTCTGCTTGCACTACCGACTTCACCGGATCTATTTTCTGGCTAACAGCTCAAAGCATTTTTGTGAAAAAGCAGTGCTGTACAGGGCAGTTTGTACTAAAGTGCAGTTCCTGGCGCTGCAGTACAGATAAGAGCATTGCAAAGGTTCTGATGGGCTGGTTTCTTGGGTCCAGCAGGGATATTCGTAAGTAAGCCGGGGTCACTGACCTGAGCCCAACACCAGCTGTCAGACCCATGGCTGCAGTTTTTTGTCCAGTACTCTGCACTGCCATGGTGCATAAACGGGGCAGCCGTCACAGCCCCGGGAAGGAAGGACATGCAGTTCAAAGCAAGATCTTGACTACAGAGTGGATTCACTGACTCACGCATGGTAGCAAAGATATTGATGCTCCCTGCTGGGTACAGTGGCTGAGTCTTCCGAATGCTGCTAATCTGAAGCGATTCCTCTGTTTGCGGCATTCGAATTTCATGGGGTGTAATGTGCTTGGAAAAAAAAAACATTACTGTCTGTAACATCTAGATGTCTATAAAAGTCAATACTTAGAAAACTTACCACAATGTCCTCAGGGAAGGTGTCATTGCTGAAGGAGCCGTCATCAAACATGACTTCGTAGAACGTCTGTGAGGTGACGTCTGTGACCCTGGATGTGTAGTACCTCAAGTTTTTGTGCTTGCTGATAACCGTCTGCCCCAACACGATGTCCTTCTTACATGCTTTGCTCCTCTGCCAAAAAAGCATTATTTATGATGAGAAATGCAACACGATACCCACCATACAAACTGAAACCTTTACGGCAAGGCACTTTGCACTTATACAAGCAGGAAAACTACACATTACTGCTGCCACAATATGCTGCAACATACAGAAATCTAAGACTTCGATAGCGTCGCCTTTTAATTACTCATTGTATCAATAACAGATGCTGCCTAGTTAGACATTAATTATAATCAATGACACCTTATTAAGAAAATAAACAGAATAAACATCAGCAATTATAATCATCTAAATTAGTCACATACAGCTGTAAAACTGAGGAGCAACAGCTGAACCGTCTGCAGAGAAATAGAATTGTCACACTAATCAAATTTCCGACGGCACAAGTCACAAGCTTGTCAAAATTGAAATTATATTTTTTTTTTGAAAATTTGATAATATGGTAGTACATGGACCTGAATTAGAATTAAGAATTAGACACTAAAATGGATCTGACTTAGCGTGGCATCTTTCAGACCGAACGGAAGCGCCTCCGAAAGCTAAAGTCCACAAGTAATGATACTGTTTTTAAAATCCTAATTTAAAGTCTTTATCATCTGTTTAAATAGCAGCCTGAGGGAGTTGGAACACTCACAGCCAAGGAGCTGCGTGCTTGGTGCCGGTGGCAGGTGATGAACACCACGTACGGCCAGTCGTCGGGCTCCATGGTGACACCGGCGGCATGCGCGCACGTCACATGGAAGGAGGTCGGACAGCGGCCGCACGAACACTGGATGCAGGCGCCCGACACTTTCTTGACCCGCTTGCGGCAGTAGACACACTTCTGTGGAGAAAGGGGACACCAGATTCCGGATTGGTCGCTGGTTGCTGTGGAACAGGACAGCGACAGTAGAGGGTGTGTGACTCATCATAATTCCAGCTTGGAATTCATTATCTTTTATATGAAAACATCTTATTGTAACTAATCGATGCTGGCAAGTTTAAAAGAGTAGCCGTTCAACATAATTTCTTCTCAGGAGGATGAAATCATTGCACCATCAAAACCTTTGTGCTAAATTAAATGAGGAATCCCTCTATTATTCCTGATGAATTCATCCAGTGCAGCTTCTCTCAGAAGACACAGAGTTAATTGCGCAGCAGATTAGGGGGTTTAATTAATCCACTAAAGCGTGCCACTGCATGACAAATCGAAGAGGTTTCACAGATGACGTCCTGACGGGATGTGACGGTGCTGCTCTGTTTGGCCCGACAAACAAGCGTTAACGACCGAGGTGCGTTAAACCAAATGGAACCAAAGAAAGTCTGAACAAACTAAACAATTTAGGGCGGTAGGTGAGGGTAGAAGTACCAAAATTACAATGAAGTAATCTACTTAGCTACTACAAAAAAAAAATGTAAATATGATCCTCTAACTCACCAACATGATTTCTATACATAGAGTTCAAGCACTATAAAGAACATTTCTCCGAATGCGTTAAACGCCAGTCCTTGGTGGCAGCAGAGGGTGTTGACACCCAGCCTTTGGGAAACAGAGACACGTCGGACAGGCTCTAACATCCTGTAGTCATCGCTCCGTCACTGATGACAAGGACAGCAGCGGGGAAATGGGGGTGCGAGGCTTTTGAGACCGGAACTAATTGGGATATTTAGCCGGGGGGAGACAGATGGAGCTGGGGGAGAGGCGTGCCCCAATCAGATTATACGTCTCACTGACATTCGCGGAGACTAAACCGTAGCCCCCCTTCCAGAGTGGCAGTGTACATAATAATCAATTCCTTCGCTCAGTGAAATCTTGAGAGGTACCCATTTACCACCTACTGCCTCAAAATAGCTCACTTCACACCCTTCCTTACTCACCAGAGCAGAGAAATGGCCAGTGGATGCCAGACGGCATGTTAAACACTACGCTAAACGTGTACCTTTTAATAAATCGTCTTTAGATAATTTATGTTACTCTTCTTGAGACATATGTTACAATAAATTATTAACGATGTGTATATACACTGCGTGAACATCTCCCTAAAAATGTAAAATACTCCATACTCTCTTACGGGCTTCAATTGGGTATTTAAAAATGTCCTGTGGTTTCCAACACCGTTGTCATGCTCTTGCCACGAGACAAGATAAGACAAGATGTCAAAGTGAAGAGCAGTTTAAACATTTCCCCGACAGCCCATCTTGGACTAGAAGACAAAGGACCAAACATGGTAATGAGTCCTGCAGGACGTACTCTGTGACAGCAATGTATCAAAACGGATTCTGGTCAAAATACAGAGACACTGTTAGCTGATCATACGTTGAGTCCTATAACTGAGGCACGGCAGGAGTCTGCACTAACTGTACATGAGGCATCAGAAGTACCCAGGAGCTCTATGGAGATGCGACATAATTGACACCGTTCTCTGTTGAGGGGGTGGAAAGTCAGTTGGTGCAATAACTCGAGGTTTCTCAGTCAGCTGCCGCATTAGCGATTCCTATAGTCCCAGCATTCACTGCCATGTTAGCGTTTATTCTTGGAGACAGAGATGTCGCACGTTACGAGATGTGAGAAACAAAGGCTCAGCCTTTGGACCATAGTCACAAGCTCTCCAAGATACATCACTAAGTTTATATACTATACTGAACGTAAACTATTATACACTGCGCCCTGGATCCAGCTACTATATTAAACATTTACATTTAGCTAAGGATGTAAACAGTAACTGCGTGATCGCTAATACCTATAAGCGCGGCTATTCCTTCAGTGCTAATAAATGGTGCAAGCGCGGGGGGAGGCTAATTCATTCTTTTCTTAGGTTTCACAGCTGTGATTTAAAAGGAGGTCTAGAGGAAAAAAATAGAAGAATCACGCGTGAGACAGGAAGTCATTATGAAGACATTAAGCAGAAGCGGAGCGAAAAGGGCTTCAGAGAGGCGAATCCGAAAAGTAGAGGGGAGGAGGCCAGGCAGATGGATCATCGGGGGTGGGGTCAGACTGCAGATTGACCGCACGTCTTTATCGATCTGAGAGGCACAAACATGCCACGTTTAACCCAAGTTTCGCCCATGAGAAGACCTCTCCTCTCGGATTTTCACACACCATTCCACCTCACACTTCCCCTTGAACCGCGGCCGCACACAATATTGCCAATAGTGCCAGTCAAAAGTCTGGAAGCACCTACTGAAAATCACTTGTTTTTCAACAACCCTAAGCACAGCTCGAGGTTATGTAGTAAGTATTGTCTTGTGAAGTTGGAAAGACATGGAGTGCTGTGACAGATGACCAGGCCCCTACAATCCCCCGACCTAAAACCCATACAGCTGGGTTGGGATGAGTTGGATCGAAGAGTAAGAGCAAGGTAGCTAACTTCTGCCCAGAACTTGTGGAAGCTCCTTCAGGACTGCAGGAGAAGCGTTCCAGGTGGCTACATCTGGAAGCTGACTGAATAAATGCCAAGAGTTTTCAATGCTGTCCCCGAAGCAAGAGGGGCCATGTTGAGTCTAAAATTTGAGATGTTGGGCATCCTCTTGGTCTTTGCATCATTTCATACGTATTACTTTAATGCCTTAAGGCCTTTTGTGAATCAGCATAGAAAGCCACACTGCCTTCTGCCTTCAGCCCCCGATGTCGATAAAAGGCCAGATCAATACCCCAGGGATAAGAACATGTAAATACAGGAGTTTGTTTTGGCCAGGGGAAGATGACACTATTTATATCTAGTGCTTTTACATTTACTGCGGGAGCAGACCACCTGGGGAGAGGTCTTCTCCCTGGTGGCAGGTTTGCTGTCCACTCGGTATCTGTTCAGGTCAGCGGTGGCACTGCAGGCTGTGTTTCTGAAGGATGATAAATGACATCACGCTACCTGTTCTCAGCTCCCCTCGAGGATGAAGCTGTGTCCTAAATTACTGCCGGCAGGAATAAAGTGAAACATTGCACCTGAAGACATCCGGAACACTGAGACAGTTTAATGAGTACTTATTATGATGATCCAACTACAGTCAGATACATATTAATGCACTGTGTCCTGTGATGCAGATATTTCAATCAGGCAGGAGAAAATGAGCCCCGAGTTTGGATCCTTCCTGAAATGCTGGTATGGTGGTTTTCAAGGAGACTGTCTGCTACTGTAAAACCTGTTATCACACGATGGTCTCCTTTAGTGATGAGATAATCCCAGATATTTCCTTTCTATATGACTAAAACTCATCAAATTATGGAAAGATACTGGTAGCTACTACTATAGTTTCTACTCTGGGGTCAAAAATTGAGAAAAAAACTAATCAACAAAGGTTAATCATGATTCCTAGGTGGCATGGTGGTGTAATCGTTTACTTAGCCCTGTTGCCTCACACCTCTGGTGGTTCAAGTCTCTGCCCCGACTTCCAGTGAGCTGCCTCACTGGAGATGGACTCTTCCTCCTTACCGTGTGATGGGAAAGCAGAGGGCATGTGAGGCACCAAATGCACACCAGGCGCATTAGTGGATGAAAAGTAAACCTCTTAAAAACGTAGTACACTGGCGAGTCGCATCTGCGGGACACACACCAACCAGCCGTCCACTGCACGCCCAATTAAGGAGAATGCTGATTACCTGGAAACTACACACGCACGCGTACGCACATACACTCACATGGCCGGTGGCCGCGGGAAAATGAGCACATGCACCTTCTGCATACGGCTGCCATCCAAATTCCAGGTGGCCGATATGGGCCAATCTGTAGGCATGGCTCAACATGGTGACAGGCTATTATGGGGTGGCTGAGGTAGGGCCCCCATCAGTAACACAGAGAGAGAGGCAGGAGGGCCTGGTGGGGGGTTCAGAGAACTTTTTGCCGTCTCCCCCACATTCCTGTTACCCAGCTGAATCTCAGATTC
>JAODUD010000050.1:2759411-2771078 GCA_026784285.1 Stomatorhinus walkeri | reverse complement strand
ACATACATACATACATACATACATACATACATACATACATACATACATACATACATACATACATACATACATACATATACACACACACACACACACACACACACACACACACACACACACACACACACCCTTACAGCTCACTGAAACAGCTTAATTTCTACTGAAAATACCTGCATGCCTTTAATGTAACAGGAGAAACCAATAAAATTCTGAAAAGAAATGATTTATTGTTCATTTTACAAAGATATGCTAATGGATATGCTATGGCCAGATTTGTTGGTGCCCCTAAAGAGAGTATTTAATCTTGCATTAAAGTCATGTTCAAGTGTTAGATATGGAATAAACAATAAGGAATGCCATTAAACTTTTGGCAGTTTCAAGATATTTCAGAGATAGCTGTGTTTTTTTGTGAAAGGGTACCAACAAATTCATCCACATCTATTCACAAACAAGCACATACACACAGACTCACACACACACACAAATACTGTTAGGAAAAGACAGTCTCGGCAATCCCAGACAAGCCTCCACATTGGCTGCTGTGTGGAATCTGAAGCTGTCATACATCCTGTTTTATAACTTGCTTTGCATGAGAAAGGTTTTGACTCAATGTCTAGAGAACAGAATGGAATGTTAAAGATCGGCCAAAGCGTCACCTTGGGCTTTAAGCGCAAGTGTCCCCGCGAGTAGGCGCCCCCCTCTCCCCCCCACCCACCCCTCACGCGGAGGGAGGCTCATTAGGCAGTCCCAGGTGCGACCCGAGCGGCAATTCCGCTGCCGTAAAGAGCGCTAACGGTCCCGGCCGACGTCCCGCCGCATTATTTATGAAGCCGGGAGCATTTTCCTGTCGTGTCCGCCATGCACCTCGGACTGTCCTCTCTGGAGAGATTTAGTGGGGCCTAATTACTACATCTGTCAGCCCTGTAACCGGCGGAGGCCAGCGCTGATTTTTATAAGGCCTGACTCTAGGCGAGCTCGGGAATAATTCGAGGGCAGGACGGCCGGCGATACGTGGTTGTAATTCACAGGGGCCGATTATCTGCTGCCGGTGCCAAAGGGCAGCGTGGGCCGAACGTGGAGCTGGTGCCTCATGTTTGGCCGCAGGACGGGGGCCGCCGTTAACCTGCGTGGCCGGGCTGAAGTGGATCCACTTCAACTGCTAACATCTCGACACGCAGTCAGAGAGGAAAGAGAAAGAAAACTCCACAGAAGAAAACCAAATATAGGTCAGTTGGAAGTGCTCTTGTAACGAGTATCCAGCATTCATAACCAATAGCTTGTCGGCTCAAGTCCCAAGTTGGCGGCAAGGCCCAGCTTTACCGCTGATATTGTGGAGGCGGAAATAAAGCAAATCACTTAGGCTTAAAGGATCTTAATAAAGCCATGTAAAAAACTAATACTAAAATATCCAATCACATCATCTCAGAGAGTTCCACACTCAATTGCAAACATTTATTCAGCACTTTTGGTGGGACAGGCTCATAACCCATGACAGCTAGGTGGTGCTCTCTAAGAGGCCGTGACAGGAAAGGCGATGCACGGCTGTCGGCGAGGGAGGATGGAGGCTCACGCTGGGCTGGCAGGTCAGAGAAACGTGCTGACTGGTCACCACTGTAGCTCTGTTACGTCAGTGAGCTGTCCTGAGATCAGATTAAGCCACTTAGAGGGATACACTTTCAACAACATGGGCACAACTGGGCCTGTCACCACAACAGGCATGTAAAAGGGATCGATGCCCTTTCCAGATCCTAGATAAGCAAAATCAGATGCGTTGGGGGTCGTCTGTGGTTAGGAATGTGATCAGATGGTTATCAGTTCAAATCCTACAGTCAGCAGAGTGATTTTACCATTTAGGCCCAGTACCCATCACTGATTCAGGGACAATCCAAGCCCGCTTTTTCGCTCGAGAAACATCTGCTAATTAAAATGTACAAGAAAATTTCACAAATCCTCACCACTGGAGATCACCACTGGCTCAGTGCTGAATTGTTTACTTACTCAAACTCAGAGAAAAACAACTAAAACATTAAATATTTGCATAGTATCTGTATAGTTAAACAGTATGTGTGTTTTTAATACTAAACAAATACAACAGAGGTCTTTGATTCCACACTGGAGCAAATCCCAAACTGCCTGAGAATTATTTGTTAAACCTTTCACTTTTTTCAATCATAACTGATAATCACGTTAGGGAAAGAAAAAAAAAACAACTACTGTATTGGTACAATATGGTTCCATATGAACATGGCAGGCTCACTGTAGCAGCAGGTCACATGACAAGCGGGGCCACTGAACCCACATCTCTCCGGCACCTCCCCCCGCGGAGTTGCACTGGCACGGAACCACCGGGCTCGTGGACCATATGGCCGGTCCCTCGGCGGCAGATGAAGTCGGCAGGCCGCTCGAATGTCATCACCGCTTGCGCTGCGGCGGGGCCGGCCGCAGCCACCTGGAAAACCCCACACCCCCGGAAAACGGACTTGACCCGGTGTGCTGGGGCGGGGGGCGCGTCACGTCACCAGATGCGGACATACCCCCTCTCTGATCACGCACTGCGTATCACGTAGTGAGCATGGCGCCAGCGCTACAGCTGACAGCAACTCCATAAACGACCCCAAAACAAGAGTCACTATTCCCTTTCAGAAACCACAGCCAGTTGCCATAGTGACGGAAAGGGGGGGCACGGTAAAGTGGAGACCCGCCAAATCAGAAGCTGCCCTCTGCTAAAACGCTTAGCAGATAAACGGGATCGACCTGGCTGGTATTAACGTCACACCGACCGTGTGCCACCTTTTGGGGGGGGGGGGGACGACACTTCCATCTGATTCCATTATGCTAAAACGTCCCCCTGCTTTGCCATTCTAAAACTGCACAATGTTGTCCTCCAGCAGCAATAAAGCTAACAATTCAAAGAGTATTTCAATGCGTGTCGCCACCTCCTGATTCATACCACATATGGTATTATGAAAAGGACTTATGGGGGGGGGGGGAAATCGGGGATGACAGCTCCATCTCATCCTGATTATCTTAAAGTGAAACATGCGGTCTTTACTTGGCAGATTAACACCCCCCCTGTACGAAACTATTTACCCATGCAGTTCAAATCGCTCCGTCTCCAAGGTTTGCCAACTCTCTCCAGATTATTCTGTGCAACTCGGAACTGGATGTTGAGCCAATTACAAGAGCGAACATATGAATTATTACAAGTGGTAACGTAGGTGTGGAGCCACATTGGATAGTACGAACTGTTCCTCTGACATTCACAGACGTGTGGAGCCATAAGCAGAGCCTGGGAATATTCAAAACTGCATGTGCAGCCCAAACTGTTAGGGATTATTATATGGTTATTCCCAGCCTTGGCTGGATGAGCTGTATAGATCAGCGTTACTGTATGGCTAGCAAAAATGGAAAGTTCCAGTTCAGAAAGTACAAATCCAGACCAAGATTTTGTTTTAACCAATTGAGTATCAAGAGTCTCATTCACAGAGTACTCACCTAATGGATGGAACAAAATCTTGGTCTGGATTCTTACATCCTGGACCTGAACTTTCCACCTCTGGCACTGGCTGGCAGTAATAACACCAGGAGACCCGGCTATTCTCCCGAGACCTAGAGATTCCGGTAATGACGGGCTTTACTAGAATAGCACAGGCCTTTATAATGCTTACAGAGGGGCATGTATTTATAAACAGTGCGTGTTGAGGGCAGCTACTTTCAGTCAGAGTCAAAAACAGGCATATTTCAGTTACCACACAGAAGGTTGGTAAAACATCATGGAAGGCGCCTGGCATGTTTTATAAACTTTCCAAGCTTACTTAAAACAGTCCGGTACTGATGGGATAACTCATTTACTGGAAAGTCTGTAGTCACACGATAATACTTTTGCTGGAAAGTCTCAGATCAAACTTCTCCAGGACACAGTCATGCAAAAATTTTCATTAGGATGGCCGACAGCCGTCTGAAGTTAAAAACAAAGGACGTGATCCTACAACACTTCTTAGAATCAGTTGTTTGCTTCATCCCAATGTACTTCTGACTATACCTACAGAGTTTAGTGCAAAAAGTACATACAAAATTTCGGGCACATACTTATTAAATCATATTGCCTGTTATATGTTGTGCAGGGGTACTTCAAGACAGCAAATTCTTCAACATTTGAACATACTTGGCCAATAAGACGTGTGTGATTCTGACTGATACATTTATGGACGTTTGGAACAGAATGTTATCTTGGGTGCTATGGTTACCATGCCACTGACCAATTAGCAGGCATTATCTACAGTCAGCATCATTTGAATTTCGTGTTGAGAGAGAATCCAACACAGACGGAGAAGAAAATTATAGTTAGGGTGAAACTCAGCCTTAAAGTCAGAGTTGGTGTGAGGAGCAAAGCACTGGGGGTCAGACTGTGTAAGAAAATGACAGAAAAAAAAAAAAAAACAGGATGAGGAAACGACCATGTTCAAGCAAGGGGTACAGCTGAGGATAGTAAAAGCATTTCAAGGGCAGCAGGAGATGGAGAGGCTTTCAGACAGAGTGCCCTGAAGTAAGAGCAGAAGAGGATTTGGACAAAAGGCCTGCGATTGACCAAGAGTCTTGGGGCTTTACAGAGATCGCTGCGGGGCAAACATGGACTGTTACCACTGGCGTCCCCAACGTGATGGGAGGCCCAGATGGAGGAACCAACCTAAGGAAGAGCAAAGGGCTCCCCCTATGGAGGAGCCAGGCCGACCTGCCAGGCGGCTTCAGCCGCCTCATCTGGAAGAAGTGCGTCAAAAAGGTCAACGGAAATCGGACCGCAGAGGCCAAGGCCAGTGTTAGTGGGCCCAAGAGCAACAGCATGAACAAACTCGGGGGCTGCAGGTGCTGAGGAAGCAGGTAGGGGGCGCCGTTTACAATCAGATATAATGCAATACATATTCTACATCAAAAAAATGTGTTCTCTGAGTATTGCAGTGTGAAATTTGAGAACAAATAACATATAGATCTGAAATGGACATATACGTTTTCACTACTGATGTAAATATGCTGTTTGGAAACCTAAAGATCCAGAGAGGATACTCTAGAGGAACGTGATCCATATGGTTGCCAGGAGTTGACATCAATTTATGACAGCACCGAATAAAGATCACACAACAGTGTTTCCCAACCTGGTATCTGGTGACCAGTCCATATTCCTCCTCTCTCCCAGCTCCCTACCAGTACAGCTGTCAATATTAAGGTATACATCCACTATTACTTTCCCAGATTTTGTATTAATTTGCACCACTAGCATCTGAGGAATATGAAAATCAATATATCATAAAGCAAATGTCACCGAACATGCAATCAGCAAAAAAATAAAATAAAATGTCCCTTTTCTAACACCTGAGAAATAAGCAGGTAACCATCGAGAAAGTGTTTCTCTTCATTACAGCCAAAGACCCGAAATGAAAATGTAACACATAAACAAAAAAACAAAAATATATAACTTGGGTTGATGTCAAAGAATAATACCACTATAAAGCAAGTTACACATGTAACATCTAAGCATCCCATAATAACCCATAGCGTATGAAGGTTCATGATGGGTCTTTCACAGGCAGTTTGAGACTGAGGTCCGGGTACCTGGAAACTTCCAGCCCCGGGCCACATTGACAAAGAGGCACTATGCGCTGTAAATGGAACACACCCGCGTAAATGGACCTTGTAGTGCAAAGTCGTGTAATAGGTAACACGAGAAGAGTGCCATTAGCTCGCGTATGACAGCGTCATCATGGAGCGCTATATTGTCGTGTCTTACAGACGGCACAAGTTGTATCGATTTGATTCGGCTTTCTCCAGATTTGCTTAGGTAGGTCTTCTGACCCCAGGACAGAGAAGAGTCCATGCTGGTCACCCTGCCCTCTGCAGCTCTGTGATAGCGCCCCCTCAGTGCCTTTCAAATAAGCATCTAATTGACCCCCCCTCAAATCACTGAAGCACGAGTGACTGCCCCAGGCGTCTCTGATGTCACAGAAACAGCGGTATGGATTATGGACTATGGATGACTAAGCTCGTGTTAGGGTGTCGTGACTGGTGATCTTCCAGACTGTAGCCTGTGTCTGTGCGGGATCATCTGTCAGACACCCGGGTCCCTCACACCGGCACAGGTTCCAATATCTCTCACCCCCCTCCCCACGGAGGCGTACGGCTCGACCAGACACGCCGCGGTGACAGAGTGTTCTCTCAGATGAACCTCTGGTGCATGGATTTGCAATCTGGAAGCAGTCGCCTCAGCTGGAGCGGGACACAAGACAGACTGAGACGCCATCAGTCCTCTCCCGCTCCCTGGGGGGGGTCTGGGTGACTCCTCTCTCCTGCTGCCAACCATCACTGATCTCCTTCTCATCAATGTCACCCCACACACTGACAATTCTTGAACACCCCCCCCCCCGAAGCTTCTATAGAGATTCGTAACATTCATCAGGTCTCACATGTTGCGGTCAGTCTACGAGGCAGGAGGAGATGACAGAACGGGGGAGACAGACGTCCCTGCCTTCCTCTAACAAACCATACCAGTCAAAAGTATGGACACACCTCCCAAAAATCAATTGTTTTTCAGCAAGACAATGATCCTAAGCTCCTCAAGGCTGCAACAATACTGTATTAATTTGCAAACAAACAAAGATGGAGTGCTGCAATCCTATACAGCTGGTTTGGGACTAGTTGGAATGAAGAGCAAGGTAGCCAACTGGTGCCCAGGACTTGTGAAAGCTCCTTTGTGACTGTTGGAGCAGCATTTCAGATGGCTACATCTGGAAGCTGGTTGAAAGAATGTCAAGGGTCTGCAATGCTGTCAAAGTAAAAGGGGGCTGTTTTGAAGAGTGTAAAATAAAAAAATTGAGATGTCAAACGCTTCTCTCCATCATTGCAATATTTCACATGCATTACTTCATTGCCTTGGGGCTTATAGCAAAAAGGTGAAGAGAGACAAATGCATTAAAAGCAAGGGTGTCCAGACCTTTGACTGGAACTATACAAGACTTCCTGAACAGCAGAGAGAGTAAAGCAACACAACAATACAGTGCACACATTCGGTGTACAGCCACAGGAGCCAGAAACAGCAGTCTTCACTGAAGTGGCATGAACATCCTGAAGGTCGCTTGAGGTTTTTTCTTAGACTGGCTGTAAAGGCAGGGGAGTCAAAGTTCTGAGGAAACCTTGGGGGTGAATGTAAAGGGAATGGGAAAAGAACACTTTACAGTACAAAGTTTATAGAGCACCCACCCATGAGCAACCCACCGCTCTCGGTGAAGCTTGCGAAAATCATTATTCTGTAGCAGCATGGTTCCCTCATACATCTCAGAAATTGTTTGATACATTTCAATACATTCATAACTCTTCTTCAAATGCTGTGAGGATGTTGGCCGGTTCTGGAAGAAACATGGAAAAACCCCCAGATGTCCAGACCAACTGGGATTAAGATCGATTTACTTGAGTGGCTTTATTCTCCCGTCAGATGATCGTACCCAGATGCCACTGAGATCCCCTTCATCCCAGGCTCAATGACCTGGACCTTGAAATACCCAATCTTGAAG
Source organism: Stomatorhinus walkeri (assembly GCA_026784285.1). NCBI lineage: Eukaryota > Metazoa > Chordata > Actinopteri > Osteoglossiformes > Mormyridae > Stomatorhinus > Stomatorhinus walkeri. Next base: position 2,763,519 of record JAODUD010000050.1, on the reverse strand, counting down.
ACCGGCACTCCCCAGAGGACTCGGGGAAGGCCAATGGCCAGCTGTCCCCAGAGCGTCACCCTGTTTTTCGGGAGGGGGAGCCATTCTCCTTTAAGCAAGACACTTCACCTTTTGATGATCCCCGGCAAGGTACATAACTTATACCTGGCCAATAAATTTGCTAGCTTGTAAGCAGCAATCGAACGGCGCCTCTTGCTGTGAAAACTCAATTGAAGAAATAAGCCGATTTGATAAGGAGCGGAGACAGAACAGGCAACCGGTTCATGACGCCTTATTGACCTGAGCTGTTAAAATGGATGTGTCCGCATCAATACAGAACCCTATTAAGGGCTGGAAGGGACACGAATGAGCCTGAAGTCATCAGATTTACGAACGACCATGGCCAGGTACAAAATGGGACTTACTTCCTAATAATGCAATAGCCAGTTAAAATAATCACACAGTTGCAATGGTACTCAATGGTTTGAGAAAGAAATTACCCACAGTTGACACACACAGATATATATATATATGACAGACAGCATGCACGAGCAGGTCAGATTGAAGTGGGTGTACACAGGAGTAACAAACCTGGAATACAATCAAACATTTTCTCCATGAAAAGCTTATACAGATGCTCCTCTTCTTATGAACTTTCAGACATTCAAACTAAGAGGATTAAGTTCAAATTCTGTTTGTTGGGCTCCTGTTTCCTGTCCACATCATCAACTTTCTTTTTCTGTGCACCAATTCCGCCTAGTACAATTTCGCCGCCCAGCAGCGTAGCGTGCGTACTCCCAGCATCCCTAGTTTTTAGTACTCGCGCATACCCTTAAAATCATGTTGAATAACGACTTACGAACATTCTGTTGCAAACGGCCATTTGGAAAGCAGCTCGTTCGTAAGTAGAGGACCGCGACTTTTTCGCTCACAGCCCGGCACAGTGCTTAACGCCTAACCCTGAGCCGCGGTAGCTACTGGTCACTGTCATTCAGAGACGAGCCGAAAGGTAGCAAACTGACCATCCCTTGGTTTTACAAGCTGGCTCCCAGCCTAACCCCGGAATGTTCTAGACCTTTTGAGGTCTCAGGACAGCACCCAGGTGAACGCCGCCACGAAACAGCCTATATAATTGCCCCCCCATGTACAAAGCCTGGATGGCACCAACCATCAAACATGCGGGCCTTATATGGGGTCCATACATCACATATATGGATGCTGCTTTTCACAACACCCTCAGAACGAGATGTCCGGGCACGCTGTCGGCAGGTATTAAAGCAGGAGGGAAAATAAAGGCACCGTTACGTATCCCTGAGGTACTGACCCACCGGCAATACCAAACATCACCCGTAAGGGCGGCGGCAATGCAGAACTCCGAACTGAATCATAAACTTGGTTGGGTTTTGTTGTTTGCGCTTCAGGAGAGCAGAATCAGTCCCACAATCGCTATTAATACGAAGGAGTGATTCCGGCATGAGTCTGTCCTCCTAAATAAGGCCGACTAGGACCCAACGGACTAATTGAAGGTGTCACATTAAGATCAAGCCTAAGAGCCATGTTTTTCACGGTTAACAGTTTAAGTTCAAGTTAACTTCAAGTACAGGAAGACAAGCTGGACTGAGAAGGGCCAATCAGAAGGCAAGCAGGCACACACAGGACTGATGGACAGGAATCAATCCCACAAACCTGCAACTGAGAAGTCACAGCATGATCAACACAGTCACAGCGTCACCTTAAGTAGAAACCTGTACATTGGACAAAGCCTGGGGGAGGGACAACGGGAGCCCCTTTGTAAAAGGAAGCCATTTCTCCTGGATGGGTATAAGCTATGGGGGCTTTTCCAGCTCAGAGGCATGCTCCAAATCACTTTTTTTGTGGGGTGGGGTGGGGTGTGTGGCTTTACATTCCCTTTTTGTATTTTTTATTATCCCCTTGAAAACCCACAAAACCACATTTCTTCCGTGCTTTCAGAAAATTAATTCTAATTACAGGTTTTGAATAACAGTGTTAAAAGATATGCAAAAAATAAAAACACAAAAGCAGGACAAATTAGTGTCACCTTCTAATTACTGAGCAAGGCTTCAAAACTCTGTTACAATGAGTGTCTCCTAATATGCTCAATGAACACAGAGTAAATGAAGGCCGTAAAGTACACATAAAATTTAGGGTTGTACATCTCCAGAATCTATTAACTCGTAGGTCACACTGCAGTCTGTTTCACCCTTTTCCGGAAAACTGATATTAAAGAAGCCTTTATTAAAAAAATAAAATAAGAGTGAGGGTATCGTATAACTAGTCTACAGGTTTTTTTTTTTTTTTTTAACAGGATTAATCCCATCCAATGTAAATGCTGGACAGTAAATGAAAGTGGAACATGGACACAGGAGACTGTAAACGGGTGACACGGAAAGGCAGTACAGGCAACCCCAAACAAATCCGAGGCAAATTTCATTTACCGCCCTGTCAGTTTCCTGATACGGAGCGCCTGAATGGAGCAGCAAACAGATCTATCACGTCCTCCATCAGAGCACCAGTGTCTGATGAGGGTGGGGGTGAGAAGGGCTCGGGGGGGGGTGCTCCTCTCACCCATGGAAAGGTTGTCTGATCCAACTCGAGCACTTATAAATGGCAAATTATATGGATCGGGGGAGGCAAACAGAAGTGGGAGAGGATGCCGGTGGGGCGGGTCGACTGGGAACACGTCACACGCGTGTACGTACTGTGGAGGCAGGCAGGTGTTTGGAGTTACTGTGGATTCGATCGATATGGAACAGGATGGGAGGGGGCGTTGGCGATTAGCCCCACCACTCACGACGTCGTACCTGGAGAAATGTCATCTTTGTACTTCCTGACATTCGGTAAATCTCGAGGGGGGGGGTGGTGGTGGTGTTTACGTTATGCTGGATCTTCCCACTCGGTGATTTCTAAATGTTGATTTCATGCTACTTTGAGTTAGAATGAGGACCTAATAGCTACCTGCCAGTAATATGAAAAGGACAAATCGGTAGCATTTTTTAATACCATTCTCTGCCTAATGACTTCTAATAACTTCAAATATCTGCCTGCACGTGCCGGGTTCATCCTCTGCATGTGCAGCATTATGCTTTACGGCATATTTTATGATGGTGCCTGATTTGTGCCACATCCTTTCGCAACACAACCTGATCCCGCCAGTAACAAAGGTTCACTTTACGTGCCGTTTCTGAGCTCATGAAACACATGAAACCGCCTAATCGGCGGTAAATCAAAGTGACCTGAATTCTGAATGTTACAATTTTAGCAAAGTTTTTTTGTTTTGTTTAAATGTGCATATATTTCTGATCAAATGCAGCATACTATGTTTGTATTTCCATTGTTTATTTGGCAAAAATTTACTAAATAATAAAATTGAGACCTATCTATTATTTATGCCACTCTGCATGACAGAGTGACTGCATACCCTTTTAGTCCCTTTTGCCAAAGGAGAATAGCACCCCCTACAGGCTACATGCAGCAGACACCTCCCAGGAGGCTCTGTATGATGACAGAGGCCACCTAAGTGTGGTGCTTTATTTAAGATTATGTGCGTCCTTCACACATCAGCCGCTGTAGCTGGAAGGTTCCATCGCCATGGAGAGGGCAGCACTGATCCATGTACAAATTTAAAGCACTAACACAGCGGTTCTCAATTTCGTTCCTGGTGCCCCCCCCCCTGCCAGAATGTTTTCGTTCCAACCCTACCTTAATAGGCTAAAGCTGGTTATAGACCGAATGTGGCGTGCACTGTGCTTGCATAGGGCTTCTGTGCAAAGAGTAGACGTGGTTTTCAAAACGCTCTCCTGTCATTTCGGCTCGCGGTCAGTAGTGACGATGTATATTCAAAAAGATTCTATGCTTCTGTGATATCATTGTCCGTGTCCGAGTTCCCAGAGATACAAGTTTTCCCTCTATTTCGATTTCGGTGCCTTGTTTCTATTGATCACGCGACAATGTGTCACAGCGCTCAGCGGTCAAAGTTCAACAAAGTTCATCTTTGACCACAGAGCTCGCACAAGCTCCGCGAGCGGCGCGTTCGGTGTGAAACCGGCTTTAGCCCATTAAGGACCATCTGAGCCTGATTAAGGTAGGGTTGGAACGAAAACGTTCTGGC
>JAODUD010000050.1:2681243-2694460 GCA_026784285.1 Stomatorhinus walkeri | reverse complement strand
ACCCAGACTCGTGCGTCAGACCTCCAGACAGAGAAGCGTGATTCTTCACTCCACAGATCATGTTTCCACTGCTCCAGAGTCCACTGGCGGCGTGCTTTACACCACTGCATCCGACACTTGGTGATGTGAAGCTTGCATGCAGCTACTCGGCCATATAAGCCCATTCCATGAAGCTCCCGGTTTTTGTGTTAGGGTTAATGCCAGAGGAAGTTTGGAACTCTGCAGTTATCGAGTCACCAGAGCGCTGGCGATTTTCACGCACTATGCGCCTCACCACTCAGTGACCTGTTTCTGTTGCTCTTACGTGGTCCGTCTCTATCTGGCTGAGTTTCTGCCGTTCCTAAATGCTTCTACTTTGCAATAATTCCACTTACCGTTGACCGTGGAATATCTAGCAAAGAAAAAACTTTACAAACCGACTTATTGCAAAGATGGCATGCTATGACTGCACCACACTTGAATTCACGAGCTCTTCAGAATTATCCATTCTTTCAGAAATGTTTGTAAGCCTGACTGGCTCAGAGCTCAGTTTTATACACATGTGGCAATGAGTCTGAATGAAACACCTGAATTCAATAAGTGTGTCTCAGTACTTTTGTCCATACAGCATACATTTTTCAGACATATATTCTTTTTATTAAATGTCATTTTTTTGATTGACTCCGACTCATTCAGTTCAGTTCCTGCCATTTTGGCATAATTACAATTGTAGTCATTTTCTCGCAAAGGAATCCTAAAAACAAATGTTTGGTGTTTTATGTTATTGCAAAGGTATTATTAATTAAAAAGCCCCCATTGAGACTGCTTGTCAAAGAACTGTTTAACTCAGATCAGCTCTTTTAGAGCTATAATTTTATGAATGTGTTACTTAAAACTACTAATTGCTTCTAAAGTGATATCGGCATTTTGTAAATGAACAAAGTAATGATTCTTGTTATAAAAGCAATACATTTGCAGTATTTTCACTGAATTAAGCAAGCGTCTCAATACTCTGTCAGTATTGTGTATCTAATTTTCTTGTTAATATTTAGGGACTGAAGGCTGCTTGAAGCAGAGGAAACAGATTTTGTGCCAAAGTTAGATAACTTTTATAAATTAATTCAGCTGAAATGAACATGACCTGGACCTCTTTGGGCCTGAAAATTGTTCAGTGGTTTGGAACGCATTACTGCATGAAGAAAGACCCAACAAAACCCTATTAAATCACCCTACCTACTTATTCCCGATTCCCTATTATTTGATATGCGTGACCCAGTTATTTGCCTCAGTGATACGCACAGTGCAGGCTGGGACTGAACAGCGTCTGAGCAAAATAACTCAACTGCAGTGCAATAACTCCACACAGATAGTGCTTATTGCACGGGTTAATTCCTGGGCCAAGGCGGAATTCCATTTGATGAGGATGCCAGTGGTTAGCATTCCTCTAGGGTTGCCGGTTCGAATCCTATGTGTATGGAGGTTTCCCTATGTAACAGGTGTTTCTTTCGAGTACTCCAGAGCCCAATGGCAGGTGATTCGGCTAATTTGCCTGTAAATCCCACATACAGTATGATTGTGTGTGCCCTTCCCTCCAGGATACGCCCAGCCATGTGCCCAGGTCTGAGCAGGACATGCTCCAAGCCTCTTACTGCTCTGATCAGGATAATGGTTAGAAGATGGATGAGTGTTGGGGAGAATCTGGAGCCTGGAAACTGAGCTAATTCAGCTACAAGAACGGCTTTCTGGGTGGCCGGTGGACCATAAAAATGAGACTTCGACGTTCGGCACGGGAATTTAATGATAAACGTGATGAAATTTAAAAGCCATCTGTTTCTCTCCTTACTCATCGTTCTCTCCAGTGATCGTTGACTCTACATTTATAATATCATTAATCAAATCGATTATGGGTGATAGACCTGTTCGCACTGCTACCCTGGAGTATTCTGTGATAATGACAGATAGATTCCATTCTTCTGACATCCTCATTCACATTCACAGAGGGGCAGCTTGAACCAGCTCCTTCAGAAAACCCCTATATGTCCATCGGAAAAGTGTTTTGTACCACTTGCAATGACATTGGATGGCAATCACACTTCAGAGGACAAAGTTCTATTTAAAACATGGAGCACATTTCTTACTGGTCGTCTAACTACTACAGCAAACAGTTAAAATAATTATAGAAACGTCACGAAGAATGCAGGTCAACAGTGTAGTAAGATTAGTAAGGTGTTGATGGTGTTGAAATTTTAACAATTGATGGATTTTGTGAAGAAATTGAAAGTGCAAAATAAAATTAATTCATGCAGTTTCTAAAAGCATTTCTGTAGTTATTAATAATAACAAAGAATCAAAGAAAATAAATGTACATTTTCAGGTCTTGAAGGACAGTGAAACCCTCAGCAAGTTTCGCTGAATAGCAAGCTGGCAGAGTGAAGGGCTGGTTTTCTTCAGCATTGTACCAGTAACTCCAGTAATAAACCCAGCATAAACGCCCTTGTTAACTGGAACAATGGACAATTCTCCATCTAGATGTCCTTGAACATAACTAATTCCAGGGTAATGTCTGAGGTAGTGTATGCCGGTCACAATTCCAGCATCATAGTGCCACAAAGCGTGTCAAATTACGAAATGTCTGACTTTCATGGTTGTTCAGTGAAGAGAGACAAACCCAGCTCCCATAATGCAAGTATTGCCATCATCAATTTCATTTGCAACTGCAGTCGCGTTTATCATTGTTTATATTATTGTGTGGAGATATAAAACAAATTATTTTCCATTAATGAGGTAAGAGGATAAATAATAATCTAATCTAATGACTGAGAACCATGTTTATGATATCTAGAAATCCAGTGGTGGAACTTTCAGGTCCAGAAAGTAAAAAATCCAGACCTGGATTTTGTTTCAACCAATGAGTTGCATATAAGGAGTCACAGTCATAGTGTACTCAGCTGGTTGGTTGAAATAAAACTGTGGTCTGGATTTTTATTTTCTGCACCTGAAAGTTTCACATCTGCAGAAATCTTACTAGTTAGTGATGAGTTCAGTGTGCCTACTGTAAACGTGACATATGTACTATGATTGATAGTCTGTCTAATGTTGTCATTCATTTGTGAAATAATGTTTGGTGTCACTGTATCAGAGTTGTAGTGCAGCTATAGTGTGGCTGTGAGCAAAAAGCTAGGAATTGGTCTTTCTAAATAGCATCAACCTAAATAGCAAAATAAGGGAAATGGTTTTGAATTTCAACTGGATGTGCTGCAAGCAAAATTAAAGATCAGAAATGCTTTTATTAGTTTCGAAGTTAAAAACAGAAAAACTGTAGTTTGAAAGTAAAGAATTAGATTAACCGCAGCGAAAATAACGTGTGAAGTTATTTTCAGTAGCATAATTCATAAACAAAGGGGAGAAACCCACCTGCCTGAGGATTAATGGTATTTACACAGTTAAAAAATGGGAGTTTTTATTTGTCGGCCTAAAGCCATTTCATGCTGCGGATGGTCACAGATGAAAATAGTAGCCACAAATTAGCAAGCAGCTAATGTGACACAGAGGCATGAAAAGGGAGAAATAGGACTTGCTGCAAGGCGTGGATGAATGAACCATCCGAAGTCAGAGAGGCCCGACTTCAGTGCGCAGACTGAACTAAAACACTTGAATAAGCAGGCAGCCTCTGCAGATTCTGTCGGAGTTATCTGACCATGCAACTTGCTGGATGTATTTCCCCTGTGGAACAAACAGACCAAATAATTTAAAAGCATGTGGTGTCATTAGATTTCCAAAGGGCGTCCTGTGTGACTCCTGTGAAGCATCTCCCTGGGGGTGTGTCTGGCCAGGGATGTGGCTGAAAACTGAGTCCGTATGAAAAATGTACACGATATGCATGCAGAATCAAAGAAACGCTTAATTTGCAGGGGACGTGACATTAGTTAAGACCTGGCAAAGTGAATTCAATGAGGACAAATGAATTTGCTCAGGAAGTAAATGGACCTTGGATGTGTCAGGAAGGGGACAGAGCAAATTAGCCTGTTTAGTGAAGTCTTGGACACTCGCATGCATACATATCTGCATGAAAAAGCTTGAAGCTGAAAAGCTTGTTTTGATATATCTGTGCGCAGATCGTGACCGGATAATCCATATCACTGAGACACTTTGAGCTACTTCAGGTTTTACAAACTACTTTCAAACTGAAAGGCTCCTGCGATTGGCTAAATAGTTCAGTTCTTCTCGTGCTTTGATTGATTTGTTTCCTTGACTGAAAGGCTGTTTCACATTAAAATTAGTGACACGTGCATGATTATAGGAGACTGACCAATCAGCACACAGCAAGAACTCTGCACAAGTGAAATCCAGGCCCTTTTTAATTGAAATGTTAATTTACAATTCCTGTCCTGGCTCAGAGTGTCCTCCCTGACATGGATTATGTGGTCATCCTAACCAGGTCGGTTCACCTTCTGCACTTTCTAAAGGGATGCTAATCATAGGTTAGCAAGCGCTAAGTCGCTTTATTCCCATGATAAGAACCCCTTATGGCAAAAACACACTCCAGCCATGCAAACGGCAAAACCACATGCAGAAGGTCAACCCGGAGCATTTATTTGATGTCAGCACTGTTTGAAGAACATGGGGCAGCACGTTAAAAAGGATTAAGGATCAGTTTATACCAGAAGAAGCTGCCTTTTAGCACAATGGATGCATATGGTTCAGTTACATTGTCTTAGATTCTTTTTAGTCAGCACTGGATAAAAGTTCTAGCTAAATACTCTCCAGATGTGAAAGATGCCCTGCATGGGCAGTGTGTGTTGGCGACATGGCCTTTATTGTTCTTTTATTAGACAGTAAGAGGCCATAGTGCAAAGTGGAATCTTTGTCCCTTTGTACGAAAAAAGTTGAAATTGGCAGCGAGTTTGAAAGTCAAAGCTCGTGCGTCAGCGGAATAGCCAGTGTTCCATATTCATTCACTCCCAACAAAAGATTCCGCAGATAAATTTTACTTTGCTACGTTATCATTTGAAGATATAATCAACAATATTGGTGAAAATGCAGCCTGAAGTCACACCTTTCAGTGTAATGATTAATGTGCTATTACCAGATGATAAATATTCCTATAGATTGCTGGTTAAATTGCTCTCTCTTGGGAAGAGTTATGGGTTCTGTTACAATTCTGGAGAGTTTTTTGTGTGTGAGCAAGGACAGAAAATGCTGTCAGGACAAAAGTCACTGAAATTAAGTTCGTGGCATAAAATATATCACTTTTTAGCCAGATCTTATGAAAGACTTAGTCAAAGACATTTGTAGTTAGAGTCTATCACTGTCCCTGCCTTTACAAAAGGTTTTCTAAAATTAGCTTTATTTGCTATTTTTGTAGCTGGCTGATATGAATTATAAGATGTGAAGCTATTAGGGCAATGAATTTGACGTCAAAAGGATCTGGATAAATTCATCTATGTTATATTTTGGTAATTTTGCACAATAGCGGCCAATCCCTGTTTTAGGGTCCATCAAATGCACATTTTTCATGCGCTTATAAAAGCCAGGAAATTAGGCCGTCATGTTTCACCAACAAAATAAATTTAGCAGGATTTGAGTGTCATTGTCACATGGACGTGCGACAATATATATCTTACCCTAATGGTTACTTTAGATGGGACAACACATATGTGCAATAGGACAGTGAGTATAATAGTGGATGACACATAGCCCGCATTATAGACGTATGGAAGATACAACAGAGGGAAGGGTTGCAATGATGTGAATGATGTGAAATAAAGTCTTTTATTCAGTGTGGACTTTTTTGCTTGAGGTCTTTTTTTGAGGCTTTTCTCAGTGGCTAGCATGGTTGCATCACACCTCCGGAGACCTGGGTTCGAGTGTCCGCCCTGGCTCTCTGTGTATTGAGTATTTATATTTGCATGAATTGGAGTTGGCTGGTGGCCCAGAGGTATGTGTGGTGTGACCCCACCCTGGGGAATTTCCTGCTTGCGGCCGTAGCTTCCAGGATTGACTGTGGACCCCACAACCCTCCACAGGGGCAGGTACGGTGAATGGATAGATGTTCTTGCAATGAGTAATGTTAGAGACTTTAAGCTACCAATTCATAATAGGTGCATATAAACACAAACCTGTCGTGTGGCAGCATAAGTGGGCTCGCAGGTAAGCATGGATGAAAAATTGACCGGTCATATGATTTGTGGGACATTGCACTATACATGAGCTAAAGTCGTCATGGTGACATTTGGCAGCACAAGAAGTGAAAACCATGGAGTTGTGTTTTGCCTCTCAGGTTTTAATTAAATGCACAAATTTTTACATGATCAATTGGTTTTACATAATGCATTTCCCCAATGGCACGCTGAACTTTTTACCAACAAATGGCAGTGGGGGTGCCCTTTAAGTGAAGCCCCCGTCGACGTAAATCAGGGCCCGTAGGCTGTCTGGGGTGCTAAAACAGGGATCTGGTGTGCGGTGATGCTGTTAAAGCCAGTTACAGTTCTGATAAATGACACATCCGACCTTCCTTGCTGTTTACAAAGGCGCTGGATGCCAAGTTGATTCTGCTATGAAAAGTATGATATACTGTGTCTTCATAGTTAGTCGAAGGGCCAAATTGCATGAGCACTTACCTTCAAGCACCTAAGTGTGTACCCACGGTGACCAGTCAGAGAATCCATCCATCCACCTACCCGGGGATAAGATCATGGAGGCAGCCTGGAGCCAATCTCAGGTGGCACGAGCCTGGGGTAGACGTGGGGCGGGCCGCCAGTAGGGTGACCACATTATCCACATCATAGGGGGCACTATGAGATACTGTTGAGCCAGAACGGAATTTGTAAATGACCATTTCAATTGAAAAGACCCAGATTTCAGTTAAGCACTGAGTTCTTGCTGCGTGCTGATTGGTCAGTCTCCTACAATCGTGCATGTCTCACTAAGGTTGACGTGAAACAGCTGGATGAGTCTTTCAATTCAAGTACAAGACGGACCAAACAATTTAGCTAAGCACAGGAGCCTTTCAGGTTTAAAGTAGTCTGTAAAAGCTGAAGTAGCTCATAGTGTCTCCCCTGACATGGATTAGGTGGTCATCCCAGATGGCAGATTACAATCCAAACAGAGGATATTGCTCATTATCACTATCTGAAGTGAGTTTCTGCTCTTGCTGGGAAGGTGAATGGAGTCACATGACAGGAGTGAAGGGATGTCGGGTCATGGAAGAGCGAGGTCATGTGACTGGGCATGAAGGGGGTCACCTGACTTTGCTGCCCCGCCTTAACTTAACAAAAAGCTAATATACAACCCAATTATCCTGGCAGTATAAATGCAGTAATACAATCCAATTGCCTCAGCAAAAGAAGCTTCGGAATACATGTTCACAGCAAACACTGTGCCACTTGGGCATGATTTCAACACATCCTGCTTGAAGGGCAAAGCATAAATAAGTTTTCTTGCTATTTATCATAAAATGTATCCCATCACAAGCCAGAGGTTCTGTGGCTTAGTCGCGCTGTGCCAAATTCAGTGAGTCAGTTACCGCAGTCGAGGAAAATTCCGTCCTCCTCGTAGCTGAATGTATAAATATAAAACAATAGAGAGTCCGGAGCAAGCGTGTGTTTTGCTATTCAAACATGATGAAATCTAAATTCCTAAGTCCCGCACCTTCCGTGCGAACCAGGGCCAAACCAATCGCTGAGCAAATAAATGGATTCCAGTGTGAAGGATCAGCATTCTTCCAAAGACTGATCCCATACATCACCGAACGAAATTTACCAGGATGTTGCTGGATCACTAATGAGTCAAAAGAACAAACAGATTTCAGAAGTGCTATAAGCAAGAACAAATACATGTCAAAAATTTCTCAAGGAGAACATTATTTCCTTTTTGGTTTTTAGTGCTGGCTGGGTGAAGCTGATGAATATAATATTTTTATGAAAAACAAATGTTCTTTTTCCCTCCCAAAATCCCCAGTTCAAGGACGTCATATATATATATATATATATATATATATATATATGTGTGTGTGTGTGTGTGTGTGTGTGTGTGTGTGTGTCTGTCATACAGAAAAAGGGTATTTGAGTCTTGTTGACAGAAGACAGCTACTCTGTATGGTAGACTGTGAATTAGCTGATCAACTCAGGTGACACATTTTCACGTGACTAACAAGTATGAATATGAATTATATATCAGTATGGTCGCCCAAGTTACGTCTCACTCTTGGAAAGTCATCAGTCTGTTTGGGAACTTTTGATGAGTGAAGATTAGTGTTTGGTGGTCGCATTTGAATTCATGTTAAGTTCATGAACCTGGCATCAGCCAGGCCAAACAGAAATATGCACAGCACATGGGTAAAACGGAATAAAATGATTTTGTACATATTTTGGAATAATGTTTATGGAAAATGATTCAAAGCAGTCTATGAAGGTTAGCAGACTGTGATGGCAGCTTAAGATAAAAGACCCTTTTCAAAGATGTCATTTAGCTCTCGTGAAATGATGACGAACCTTAACAGTAACATCAAGTTTACAGAAAGGTTCCCTGAAACGTGTTAAAAGCTTCTATTAAGGCAGATCACTTGACGTGCCATGTTGTGTTCTTCAGTGCTTCATGACGTGTTCATTATCATGTCAGACATAAAACACGCAGAGACATACTGAGAGTATAGCATGATAACAACGATGCTCTATTTGCAGCTAAAAGCAGTGTTTCAATTAAGAGTGTAAAACAGTTTCATTAATAGTTTCATTGATGGAAAAATGTATTTGATCTGAGAGGCCATTTTGTTACTTCCATTCTTTCATTGTACTTGTTCTGTATGTTCTTGTATGAGTAAATGTCATAAGTTTTAATATCTAGGATTCTTAAAACCAACCAACCTCTGTGTCAAATAGACCATCATTCATGTTTATGTTCTCTTCTATTGTGATGTAACATTTTTCCCCTGGCGGCAGTTTGCATTGTCTTTCAAAACAGTTTTTGTTCGGCTGGGGTAAAAAGTACATTCTGAACAGCACTCTCAGTTACTCTAACGTGTAAATTATTCCAAGAAGTACAGAAACAAGACAGATAATGATGTGCATTGACTAGCAGAAATGCTTTCTTCTCAAACAATGTCAGTGTCAGTTATCTGCGGGGAGAAGATCAGTCTTGCACATACAGAAGACCCTTACCTGTAAAATCACCTTCATGTTCCTGCAGAGGAGTTTGTTCTGTTGTGGAGAGAATATCAGAACTCCACACTAGAAAAAAAAAATTAGTATGGAAGTAATTATGTAAATTTACGGAAACATTTCCTGTCACCCATCTTTTGATATGATTTAACTGCTTTATTAATTGCCTTTCTTTTTGTTATTTACCTGAAGTGATTACTGCTGAAAGCCAGATTAAAATATCAATCACGATCACAGAAAGAGAATTGCTCACAGTGTGGTGTTTAACGCTTTGTGATGGCTGCACTGAATGGTCAAGAGGCGTTGGGTCTTTTAGAAACAGCATCCAATTTAATTGGTGCAATTATACATGTAATTGCACTCATTAATTACATTTGCTTTTTTAAGTGCATGATTTCCAAAGGCCTTTATGTGACTGTGTTTGGATCCTGTCACAAAATCTGACGCGCGATGGCTTTTAAACTATGTAAATTGTGTCCATTTAAAAAAATGTTTCTATAATCTATGTATAGGCCAGATATAAATCAGTATCAATATGAATATCCCAACAGAAGTGGAATAAATACAATGTGTAATAATCAAATAAAGTAAAATGAAATTCAAAATGAAATTGATTCTATGCTTAGCATAATTAAGGTTTTAGCTATCATAGCTACAGTATAGAGGTAGCAGTGGTTCTGTGACTCTTCTTCAGTTCTGACTTGCTCGGTAACCTGCTTCACCTGCTCGTCAGTCTGGCACCGTGGAGAGCGACCGGTGCTCCCAGGATGTGCTTATCACCTTCAGCGACCCCCCCAGAGCTTCGGGAGGTCAGTTGGGGTGGAAGCTTTGCCCTTAATCACGCCTCTTCTCCTTGTCAGAGTGTCGAGATGCCCGGGACAACTTCCTCCGCCATTAATCGGCTTAGCCTGCCCTGCTGCTTCCCGGAGAGATCGACCCATCTGCTTTTCTCTGGCGTTCCCTCTTCAAACACCGGCAGCACATAACACGTCCAGCGCACCTTACAATCTCCCAGTAGACCGCGTCCATCTTCACATTTTTCCCGTCCACGTTTATTGTTCGGTTCATGGATGCAGCCTGCTCCCTATTCGCCGTTTGCCTGCTGGTGGTGATGGTCTGACAGTAATGAAGTACCGTAGGCTCAGCTAAGGGTATCTCAGCGTCGTTATCAACAGAACACCGAGAACCAGAGGCTCACTGGTGCGATTTCTGGGTTACCATTATGGCTTCCAGCTAGCCACCCGCCGTGAGACGCCACAGGATGGACTGACTGAGAAGGCAGATTCGCTCCGCTTTCAGCACCTGCTTTGTTCCTGTCCTGTGCAGCCCGGTGGCCCCGGTTGGGCCTGATTAATCTAGCTGCTGCTCTTCAAGCCAGCTGGTCACATGAAACAGGGAAGCTGAGCAGAGTTGCTGCCATGTTTTTTTCAGGATAGCATTTTTTTTTAAAGGGCATCGTCACAGACTGTGCTGGGGTATGTTTATTTTTTAAAATATACTTCCAACCCTGGCACATTTCTCATTCAGCGCTGGGAATGTTTTCAGGAAAACGGCTTCCGTTCAAGCGGTATTTTCTCGGAAAGTTGTTTTTTTTCTCTTATTGCATCTCTTTGTCGCTATTACATTAGCTGCGCTACGTCAACACTTCTGCCTGAGAAGTCGGTTTCTGTGCCAGCATGGAAGAGCTTCTTAGCAGTAAACAGTTTCGTAGATTTAACAAATTCTCTTGAATATTATACGCGTCACATTGTTAAATGATTTATAGATGTACGTAAAACTGAATTTTCTTCAAAGTGAATAGTATACATTACAAACTTTTTAAACGCATGTGATCCATGGGATCAGGTGACAAAATTCCTTCACGTTTTCACTTGTGATACACATACAGCTGTTAACCTGTGGGAGGAATCCCAATTGTAAGGACGCCCCCCCCTCCGGCGCTGACCCATTTATGGCAGCTCCGATGGCTGGTAGCACAGTCACCTTCCCTTGTGGCACTGCCACCCACTGCCACTGAAACCCGCAGCCGTATTTTAATTCATGAAGGAATGGTAAAAACAGAAACATGTGAATTTGATATTCAGATTGAAAGAGGTGGCAGGGCTCTCAATACAGATAGACGGTCATTGAAAATAAGTGGCTGGCACTCGATACAGATAGGTAGGGAACTCAAAATAGGAGGATAGGCACTCGAAACAGGTAGGTGAGCACTCAAAACAGGTAGGTGAGCACTCAAAACAGGTAGGTGAGCACTCAAAACAGGTAGGTGAGCACTCAAATGAATAGGTGAGGCAGCTAAAAAATGAGGGTAGGGAACTCAAATCAGATGGGCGGGGAATTCAAAACAGGTAGGTGGGGGACTGAAAATAGAGGGGTGGGGCATTCAAAAGAGGTAGGTGGGGATTTAAGACAGATAGGCGGTGCATTCAAAACAGGTAGGTGGGGACTGAAGACAGATGGGCGGGGCATTCAAAACAGGTAGGTAGGGACTGAAGACTGATGGGCGGGGCATTCAAAACAGGTAGGTGGGGGCTGAAGACAGATGGGCGGGGCATTCAAAAGAGGTGGGTGGGGACTGAAAACAAAAGATTGCAGGTAAATTCTCATTTTAAAAGTGGAGACAATAATTTCTTCTTTCCCATCTGCCTCCAGACTAACCAGCAGACTGCAGGAAAGGTAAACGCCTTCCGGTATTTGCAGACTGTTTGTCAGCAGACTGCAGGAAAGGTAAACGCCTTCCGATATTTGCAGACTGTTTGTCAGCAGACTGCAGGAAAGGTAAACGCCTTCCGGTATTTGCAGACTGTTTGTCAGCAGACTGCAGGAAAAGTAAACGCCTTCCGGTATTTGTCTTCCACCATTAAAGCAAAAATATGCCTCTTGAGACACACGAGAGATGAGCTTATAGGTCGAGTAGAGATTAAAACACGGCAGTGACCTCCTCATGCCGTCTGTTCACGGGGGTGGGGGTGGGGGGGGGCATAGATTCATGTGAAGCTCATTCATTTACCCATTCCTGAAGATGTTATGAAATCCATTTTTTCTTTTTCCCTGACATACATACTTCCAGATCCTGAAAGTCTTGTCCTTATTTCCACTTGCTGAAAAGGAGAAGACGTTAAATAAGAATCTGGTCCGCAGCTAAATCAGCGTGTCACGTCATTCTCTCTCCCGCGCTGATCCGCGGACATTCTCAACCTCAAAAAACCTGGATATTGACGGGCGTAAAGGCCGCCCGGCTGGTCAGGAGATGTACGATTGGTGCCGTCCCTGACGCGTTCGGGAACGCAGATAGAACAGTAGTGGCGACCTGGCGAGGAGAAAGCTTTAAACCTCTAAATAGCTCTGGATCCAGCGTTCTGTTTCCGACAAAACCTAGTATCACTGTCCTGGTATTTCTGAAATGTATGTTTTTAGCTTCTTTTATTTAATTTTTTGACAGACGTGGTAGGAAGACAGATGAGCGAATCGCTTTATAGCAGCATGTGGCCACATTGTGTGAGAATTTGAATTCTGGCCTAATTAAAGCATTTTAAAGCAGACTGCTTCCCGCTTACAGCTAATGCTCAGATTTAGCGTAATCACTTTTAACCGTGCTGCAACCATCTAATAAGCAAAGAAAGAATGTTGTTTTACACATTTTGCATGTTTATGTCAGCTGGTTCATGGCATTTTCTTTCTGTGACAACCAGAATAAATGTAAATCTTTGTCAGATACTGCTATACTGCTTTGTGAGGCTAATGTCTTAATTTACTGTTTTATTTTTTTGAGAATGTGTGAAATTAAAAAAGCAAATATAGCCCCCTGGGTTAGTTCTTTAAACTATTTTTTAAAGGAATCTCCACACTACTTGTTTGGAAATTATGAGTGAAAATTATCTCTCCATCCACCCATCCCTCCCAACATAACGACTGAACCCCCCACCCAGTCCTAACCTTAACCATAAGTAAGCAAACTAAATATAAGACTCTGGGTATTTTCCACTTTTTGATTCCAGTCAGAGATCTTTCTGGGGACCTGAAAAATGGTCCTTACGATGTAACATTAACCTAATCCACACACACACACACACACACACA
>JAODUD010000050.1:2642310-2660467 GCA_026784285.1 Stomatorhinus walkeri | reverse complement strand
AGACTTTAAAGCATTTTTAAAGTGATTCCTGTTCCTTTTTTATAGATGTGTCCTGATGCTTCAAGTAATAAATGGAAAATTAAATGAAAGTAAAATGCTCAGCAACGATTGACAATTACGTTTCGGAATCGTAATGAACTTTTGGTCTTATTACTGCAGTGCTTTATTATATTTATTTACTAGTATATCTCCATGATCCATCTCACTTCCAAGCACTTATCCTGCTCAGTTGCATGAGGCCTGGAGCAAAGGGCACAAGCCTGGGGTACATTCTGGTACTCCATGGACTGGGTACACTCAGGCAGTGGTACTCCATGGACTGGGTACACTCAGGCAGTGGTACTCCATGGACTGGGTACATTCTGGCTGTGATACTCCATGGACTGGGTACACTCTGGCTGTGGTACTCCATGGACTGGGTACATTCTGGCTGTGGTACTCCATGGACTGGGTACACTCTGGCTGTGGTACTCCATGGACTGGGTACACTCTGGCTGTGGTACTCCATGGACTGGGTACAATCCGGCTGTGGTACTCCCCGGCTGGGTTACGCTCC
This sequence comes from Stomatorhinus walkeri, assembly GCA_026784285.1. Lineage (NCBI taxonomy): Eukaryota > Metazoa > Chordata > Actinopteri > Osteoglossiformes > Mormyridae > Stomatorhinus > Stomatorhinus walkeri. The sequence goes on along the minus strand of JAODUD010000050.1, from coordinate 2,659,911 downwards.
GACTGTGGTACTCCCCAGCTGGCCTGCCCCTAGCACACATCTACACACAGCTTTTCAAAGATACCAATACACCTAAATATATGGCTTTGGACCATGGGATGAAACCCATGTGATGCATAGGGTGACCAGATAATCCATGTCAGGGAGAGACTATGAGCTGCTTCATGTTTTACAAGCTACTTTAAAGCTGAAAGGCTCCTGTGATTGGCTAAATAGTTCAGCTCTTCTAGTGCTTTTACTGGTTTGTTTGCTTGATTGAATGTCTCATCCAGCTATTTTGCATTAACATTAGTGACACGTGCATGATTATAGGAGACTGACCAATCAGCACACAGCAAGAACTCAGAGCTTAAGTGAAATCCAGGTCCTTTTAATTGAAACCGTACTTTACAAATCTTATCCTAGCTCACAGTGTCCTCCTTGACAAGATTATCTGGTCACCAATGTGACACAGGGAGGACCTGCAAACTCCACGTGGAACGACCGGAGGGGGAATTCGAACCCTTGAGCCGTGAGGGAGCAGTAGTCCTCTCTACATTGGCATGCCATACTGTATATATTTTACATTTATTTGTTATTATTGTTATTTGATATCGTTGAAGGTGGTGACGCTGCCTTGTCCAAATTCTATTTTTAAAAATTTTTCTGTATCAAAAATTCACCTCATTATTTTTGTGAACAAACTAGTGCATCCATAATTTATTGGTAATTAAACGTTAATTAAAAGCCCATTGTTATCTTAATGCACGCATCGTGGCTCGTTACACAGGAGATTTATGTGCAAATACAATGCCCTTTAAAAACTTCATCCGATTAACTTTAATGAACCTCGTGGTAACTTTATCTGTATACTAGATAGCTCTCCTTGAGTTTTACATGCAGGATAAGGCGTAGAATACGAAGCATTGCTTTGCACCGTATGAACCAATATAAAGCTACAGTGCCTTGATTCCCTACGTCGGGAGAGTAAGGTCAGTGGCAGGTAATTTATTTTAGAATTCTATCAATCCCAGAGTGTCCTCTCAGACATCTTTGGGGTCTTCTCTATAATTCAATTTCCCATAATCCTTCCTACAGAATTTAGGCCTCCTAACAAGCTGTTTTGCTGAGATTGCAAGCCACTACTCCGAGAGGAGACATTCGGACTGTCCTCCACTTGTCTCAAGCCTGTGATATAAAATCCACAGATATTCATCTTTGATTGCAAAGAGGAACTTTAATCAGGGATTTTTCATTTTTTTTTGCAGCAATTAATAATACAAAACATAGAATCCACATGCGTACGAAGACTTCGCTGGAGTCCCCATTGAACTCTGAGATACCTGCGCCATCTTTCCGTCCTCCAATGAGTGATGACCATACACTTTTTTAGAAAATTGCTTCCCCGGGCTCAGTTTGAGCTATATTTACCACGAACAGCAGATTTAGTCATCCCAAGATGACCTGCCAAAGGACCCCTGAATGGCTCTTTGATAGCTGGTTGGCGTGAATAAGGTCCCTGCAGCATACTGACCTCCATGGCTAACAGATACCGCTGGGGCAGTCTGACCTTGAACCTCAGCAGGATGGATGTGACTCTCCGGTGATGCCACCCTCCATTAGAGATTACAAAGTGTCCCCCCCCCCTCCTGGTCTTTGCAAAAATCAGCAAATCTGGAAACTGATTGGACTTGATCTTGATTTTATAAAGCTGATTAAGGGGCTGCTTTATAGAGGCGAGCTTGACTAAACCTATTACGCTCACATGCGTAAAGTCAGAGAGATCTTAATTGACGTAATGCTTTTCAGAATGCGGGACAGTCAAGGTAACTAAATTATCTATATTTAAATGCTGAATCATGCTAAATTTCTTAACGTGGTTTCAAGATAAAAGTGAATTTTTTTGTTGAGCTTTAAAATAAAATACTATTGTCTGTTTCATACACTTTTATATTTCAGTTTCCCAACTGTAATGCCATTTTTATTCATTCTCGTGTCAGAATTGGTATGAATATTGCTAAACTTCACAGATATGTGTAATTTCTTTCATTATATTGGTCAACATTGATATGGAATGTAGAATTGGAAAACTGGGAAATGACCTCCTCAAAGACTCAGTCAGAGCATGGATTCCTCTTCAGATATCAAGCTTTACAACATTTTCTTGCAATATGATGCAGAAAAAAAAATAAAGTAAAATCCGGACGTCATCAATCTGCCTAGCTGGAGAAGCAGGACTTTTCACGATTATCTACTGAGACACCCCTGAAGGGTTGTACCCTTATATATGCTGCTGACGTTGCTGTCCTGTCCATCAGCGTTTATGTCCAGTATTTTGTGTCATGCACCTCGCTTTGTCCAGCTATTTGATGTGTCTTGCACTTTACCCTGACCCGTACCTCAGTTTGCACTTTTTTGCATAATACAACTTGTTTTCTACAGTCCTTTGTTCAAACACTTTTGCATTATGTCACCATCTCCATGTGCAATATCGTGATTACTGGTTTTCTGAATCCCCAAATGAGGCACATTACCTGCATCGTGAGGGAGCGCCAGTTACGGTCCTGTGGCCACACGTGCATTTAACTGAGGGTGATCCGGCTCGCAGGATCCTCACCGCTGAGATCCCAAGCGGCTGGACCAGGCCAAGGGGACGCCCACGTCACACCAGGTTGTGACACACAGAGAGTGGGACTGGACCGAGTACCAGCCTGGGGGAGGGGGATCGCCAACCAGGATCCTTAGGTGTTTCATCGAGGTGGGTGCAGTGACGCTCAGTATCAGTACATACTCCCCAGCATGACCTGACCTGGTATTCTGGAACCCTGAACATAACTACCGTATTTTGTGTAGCTGCTGTACATTTGAGTAGCTATTCTGTACGCGTCCCTTTGCTTTGTTACCTTTCCTTACGAAGATGTGTATGTACACGTCAACGAAAATTCAATCTCAGTCTCTTTGTACTAGTGTAACCCAACCTGTACAGTGGCAATAAAAATCCCCAATCCTTGATCCTTAAGCATTGTGTGAGCAAAAGAGAATGATTCCCATAATGTTCTGACTGTAGCAGGAGAACCTCGAGAGGAGATTCTGTACCTGCCTGGTTCCTAGGGTCTGCCGAGTGTTTCATAGGAGCTGCAGTCCTTAGGAATCCAAGTGACCTCTGTGTGTCTTGGCTAAAATAGTCACTCTTTATTCTAAATTCATATGCTTAGTGCATGGGACCATTTCTTACACTGACTGGCAGACTGTTCCATAATTCAGAGCTGCTATGGCTGAAGGTTTTACTGCCGTCAGTACTTTTATTTATTCCAGGAATTATGAGCAAACCTATGTGCGGCAATCTGTAAGAATGTGCTAGGTTGTACATACTAATGAGGGAATTTCGGATTGTGGGGGCTGGTCATTCATATGAATTAGAAGCCCTAAACGCGATCAGACAATGTAAAGAAAAGTTTAGTGTGTGATCCAGCTTACTGCTGGAGAGAAGGAGAGGATGACTGGGCCGTAGTTACAGGTCTTTGTCAAATAATGTATGTTGTGCAAACACTTAGGTGAGTGAAATTTCTCATAAATCAGATTTACTTTCCCATATCGTTCAAGACACCTTGTAACAATGCATTATTTAATATCACCACATTGTGTAATAACGCAATGAAATGTAGAAATTTCATCAGATAATGTGGTATTGTTACATAATGCATTGTCACACGAGTGAAAATATACTAGTGATGTGTACTAAAGAGAACATGAAATAAATTAAGAGATAGAGTGTAAATTTCCTTACAGGTGAATGTTGCCTTTTTTGTGTTACAAAACTTTATGCATCTTGGATTTTTTTTTCTTTCTTTTTTGCATTAATCTGATTTTGCTTTAGTCGGGTTGATGTATGTCGTAAGCAAGCTATGTGTGTTCAGGGAAAGCCTGAGAGAAAAGAAATGTTTCTGATTTATCTGGCCTGTACAACAATAAATATGAGACTTGTTGTGAAATGGTTAACTTGGGATTAGTTAACTAGATTATGTTGCTTACTTTTGGCAATCGATTGGGCCGAGTTTAGCTTTGCACGCGTTTAACTCATTGTACCCCATCGCACTATGGAAGTTGGGACTTGCCGGTTCTGTACTTTCGAAATAAAGAATTCTCCCAGATATCTGTCCTGCTGCTGAAGCTGACACAGAGGCTGTCCGCGTCACCAGGCGAGATGAGGTGCAGAGTTAACGGAGTCCGGCCTCAGTTCCTCCGGAGCACTGGGAGAACGTGATCGATAGCTACACCAAGCGTTTAGGTGCAGTTGCTGTTACTAATGGTGGCGCAACCAGTCACCGAGTTACCATTTCACACTGGGTTTATTTGCGGTTGAATGACTTTCTTTACCAAATAATAAATACACAGAGGGTCCTCTATATTTTTAATACAGTCTTGCATTCATATTTGTGACTGGGACCGTCGGACAAAAGTCAGTTTGGGTCTATCTCGATTTTACACCTGTCCACCTCATATATATTACTGTATGCACACTGTATTTCATGTTAGACATGGGCAGTGGGTCGTTATACTTCTGCAGCACTGCCAAATCTCCCGCCCTTGATCCATTAATAAGTGATACATTTGTTTATTAACATCTTACTATTTCTGCTTTCAATGGGCCTGTTGATCAGTGTATATTATTTACTATGGACTTCAGACACAAATGCGATTGGACGTGACTCGATCAGGCTGAACTCGACATGAGACTGGATTTAGTTAACTTTCACTAACTAGCTATTCATTAAGAATATTAACAAACTTGGCCTGTGCATAGTTGGTCTTTGCTGTTATCGCTGCTGTACTTACAGTGTGTGGACAGTACCGCGTGTCTGATAACGCCCTCCTGGACTTTCTGTCGTTAGTGAAAGAAGGATGGAGATGGCAGGTGTGTCATACATCTAACAGGGAAACCATAAATCTTCCATTTTCTCCACCTTCCAAGCGCAAATCGGTAAAACCCAGAAAGGAGGAAAGGCTTTCGATCAATATGTGTTTAAAGGGAATGCTCTGAAACGCCGCCTCAATTATTCACGCACAAGCCGGGATAACAACCACGTCTATTACAGAGGCGGTTAATGTAAATAGATTTTCATTAACTTAAGATTACAAACCCTTTCTCTTGAAGAAATACAACGATTTCTGTGCCTTTTTTTTAATCTAAAAGTGAATTACCTAAAAGCACCATTTATCTAAAGACGAAGAAAGTTTTAATGCAATTTTCTTGCAGATTTTTTTGTATTATAAGTACACTCTGTTGTGATTTATGACTAATATATGTCTTTCTGAATTTTTTATTTTGCTCTTTTTTAGGTACACCTAAATAAAGACTAAGCAAGCTATGGTTGTAATAAATGTAAAGGTAAACAAATAGATAGGGCAATACCTTTATATATTTACTAAAATATGTGCCATTATAACCCGGTTTGGTCATACCTGCTCAGTTTTGACAGTTTCTGTTCTTGTTTAGTGGTTCACCTCCTGCTGGCTGATAACCTGACCTTATCTGGTCCAATGACCTTGTCTTTAGCTTCATCCATCTCACCTTGGTCCTTAAGTCCTGCTCAGTCACCTCCAATGCATACCTCGCAATCAGCACCCCACGGCCTATCAGCACTGAGCACTCGGGGGCTTCCGGATGGGCAGAAGATCTGGCCACATAGGTGGCACATTGTACGGAGAGTGACTTTCTGCTTGTGTCAATTAACCTTGCTCTATACCTTTTCAATAAGCTTAGGAATCCTCTAACTCTACCCTCTTCCCCTGAGGTACACCTTTTTTCAGGTACATTTTTTTTTCCTCACACGTCGAAACATCTCACCTAAATCTTTAATGTCCTTCTCTTTTCATGACAAGCGGGATCTCCATTTGTAAAAGTCCCTCACTGTCAAATAATTATACAAAGCCTCCTTTCAGCTGAATGCAAATGAACATAAATTAAAGCCAGAAACCAGTAAATGAGAAGCTGAATCAATTCATTTCTTTCGTATTAAACCAGCCCGTTCAGGGGAGGACACCTCGAGAGCATGAATTACATTACAGCTCATGACTTTGATTTGTTTCATTTCCAAATAAAAATTCTGGGGGGAGGAGGAAGAAGGAAAAAAAAAACCTAAATGAGGTATAAAAGTTTCCGGACATCAATCCTTTAAGGTAGGTGACATTTCATTAGCGCATTTTGTCAATAGAGAAATTGTCTACAGAGGGAATTAAGGGAGAGAGGAACGTGTGGGTCCTTTTCATTTGATTCATCCTGGGCTGGGGGACTGGGGAGTACAAATAAGAGGCAAGAGTGGCATCAGTGTCCCACTACAAACTGCATTAATCATCCCCCCCCCCCGCCGCATCCACCTTCGGTCAAGCCTCCTTCCCCGCCGAGGTCCGAAAATGGCTATTCAATTTTGAGCCGCGTGACAGATATATTTCAAGGAAAAGCACAGGCATAATGACTCCTGCCACAGCCGATAAAGTCCTCATCCATCAATTAAGCGCTCCTCAACGAGCCCGAGACGGATAGTTCCAGAAGAATGGCGACTCCCCCCCCCCCTTTTTTCTTTTTGCCGCGTAAAGGTAAATCGCGGACTTTTTTCGCGGGCTGCACGCGACCTGGAGACGCCGAACTGCTTTGGTGGGAAGTGTGTTCATTTCTCAGATATGTCGGCAACTTTCCATGCAAAGAACCGGGGCCCCCGGGGGGGGATGTTTCCAGGGGCCCTAAAAAATGTGTAACATAACTGGATTGGTCTAGGTTGGGGGGCCCAGTGTGATAGACTTTCACATATAAAATCAAAAAATAAAGAAAGTGATAGTAATAATTATTATTCTTATTATTATAACAACCTGTTTTTTAGCTTAGATGGTCATGTTAATATTCATTTGAACAGCTTAAAAAACAGGAATAGAGATTAAAGGGTGACGAGGGTATCTTTGTGGCTAAGCAACTTGCATGAAACAATGTGCTGATCAGTTACTTCTGCTGCGATCTGGGTTAATCTATAGGTTAGTGAAGTACACACACTTTTAATTGGCTTAATGGGAGTTGTAATCAATCAAAAGTAACGCGTTAAATTGATTGAAGTGTCTTCTATTTTCAGAGCTGAACAGTTGCTACATGCAGTGTTTTGTGCGCCATGTGGAACAGAGTTAGCTAGGTGCATTAGCTAAACCTTAAGCATGTTTTTGTTCCTTGGACCCTAAATAACTGTAACGGTGCTGAGAGTTAGAAATGCTAATAGCCACATGGCATTGAACGAGAGGTCCGGTGTGTTTACATTTAGCTGTGCTGACCTAGAACAAAGTCATCGGACCATAAAACAGAGAAACACAGGCGCACTGCAAAGGAACATCACACCTGGATGTAAACCAATCATTAGTGATTATTGTAGTATTACCCAGCTGGTACACAAGGGAAGGCCCGTCGGGGGTTACAAAACCATTTGGAGCCTGGAATGTGGAACTGGAGTTGCGTAAAAAGTTACTCAATGTCAATTGCCTTTCATTACTTAGGATCGTTCGACATCTCAGAACTGTTTAGTATCTGGTTTTCATTCAGCATCTTCTTCCAAATTATCAGCTGGTCCCCAGTGCTCACCAGAATCCACCATGCAGCTTGTCTGGCCCTTAGTGGGCTGTTCCCAGTGCCACCAGTGCCGAGGGTCCCGCACACGCTGTTTGTAGAGCTCTGGGAAGATGGCTGGATTAGATTTGCGTGGGGATGGGTACATTCAACCCTTTCAGTGACAGGCCACGTCTTGACTTCTGGTCCTGCAGGACTTGCTGCTATTGATGTGCAGCATTGGCAAAGTTAACTGGAAAAAGAATACGGGGGGATATTATTTACGTTCATGTATCATAAGAGGAATCCACTTATTGATTTTTATTGTGTGCTGTATGATAACTTTAGTGCTACCAGGAAAGATTTCCCGTGTTTGTTTCATTGTATATGTTGATCATTTTGCTTAGCAGTCCTAATAAACAACAGACGACAGAGCACTTCACGCCCCAGTGTATAGTGCGTAATATAAAATATGACATACGGCGCATTTCGTCCACAGTGCCCTGCATCAGCTCTCTTTGCTGCTCCTGGGTCCTTCTGTGCTCAGACAGCCAATGATCTCTTGACATGTGCTTCATCTCAAGTGATCCTCAGCTATCTACAAATGAAAGTACACTTGCATATGGTGTCCTCGTGACCTTGCGGCAGCCCTCTGCCATTTCGTCCTGCACGCCGTGCCTTAAACGCAGCAGGTTGTCACACAAACCTATCATATAAATGCATTTGTTCTTGCAGCAAATATCACATGCTCTGAAATAGCTTCTCGACACTGCCTTTTTGGGTTCCTGGGTAATAATTCCTGGCAGTATTTTATCCGGAGGTAGTGTTATCAATTTGTTTTACGGCCGCCTCTTGAAAGCTGGACCTAAATGGCTGCAATTTGTAGTGTGCAATGGGGCTTTTAATGAAACGCAATCAGTTATTACTGAACCTCATTACGTTTGGTCTGCACGTCTGTTTGGATGTTACGAATCCGGTGTCAACGTGTGACCTCGGTGACAGTCTAAGGGGACACAAAAAAAGGAAACACTTCAAGCAGTGGTTTGAATGACTGGCAAATTAACACAGAAATAAAAAGAGTGACTTACCATATATTATGGTGATTTTTTTGTCCACCTCTTTGTATTGCTATAATGTTCTACAAGCAGATCTAAAAGGTCTTCTGGCATTTACATTTCTTTGCTTTTAGTTCTGTCTTTCTCATTGTGATTGTGCTTTCAGGAAATAAAGCAGTTATCCTTAGGTGAGTGACCTCGTGATATTAGAACAAAAAAACCAACAAGCCTCACATGAAGCCATCCATAATGATACAGGCCCAGAGTCCCTCTGATCGGGAAGACTTTCATTTTGAAAGCAGTAATCTCCTTCCACATCCCATCTTTGACCAAGATTGGTAAATTACTCTGTCACCTTATGGTAGGTATCAGTGCGTTTTTCTATGAGACCGGCCTTATAGAGGCTGACGTTTATAGATGGTGGCAAAGTGTTGCCATGGATACAGAAAACTGAGCGAGTTTTCGAGTATCCATCACAGATAGCTTAACCGGAAACACCGTGGTTCTCATACGACAAAGAAAGATTGAAAATATCTAAAGTATTATTTAATATCTGAGTATATAAACACTAACTTCCAACTCAATATTGAAAAGGGTAGATAAGGTTAATCAAATTCCTCTGTTGTTAAGAAAGGGGGGGCTCAGTAGGTAGGCCTGTTGACTCATGCATTCAGTGATGGGGGGGTTGAATCCCAGTGGTTATCTCCACATTGTGTGGGTTTCATCTGGATTCCTGATGAAGTTCAAAGCGAGCCCCTAGCCAAAAATTTCAGGGGGGGCCCTCGGTTGATTATGCATACCAAGGTGGCGTTCCCCTTCATAGATTTAGTTGACCGTGGGTGGGGGTGTCACCTTCGGTGGGGTTGGAGAAAATTTTGAGGGGGGGGGGGTTCAATTAGCAAACAGTTTTTTTTGGGGGGTTTATTTTTCCTATGTGGCTATGTGCGTGGTCGAATAACATGCAGTTGGGTTAATGAATGTCATGAGGTGCCCATAGCGTATGATTGTCTATGTGTGTGTGTGTAGATATGTCCTGCGATAGACTAACATCCTGTCCAGGGTGTACCCCAGCCTGTACCCTCACTAGAAAAGTCCTCCCAATATGATTTGGGGTTAGAAGATGGTTAGATTATGAAGGGTATTTGATTCTCCAAATGGTATCTTCTGGCATAGGAGTGGCAGTAAGCACTAAACATTCTAGTGTTGCAATAGTGTTCTGTATTGACACGGTCATAAACCCGTGTAATCGAACAATCTACCCTGTCGTCACGACGACATCCCAGAAATAGGCCGCGTTTGGCTGTGTTTGGAAGCGCTATACCCCATTTCGGAAAAAAAAAGAGAGAGAGATGAGATCTAATCTTGCAAAAGAGAAAAGACGGTGAGTTTGTATCTCCGTTGTGACCTTAATCCACTTTGAAGTTATTTTAAGTGTAAAGTAGCGGGCCGCGTTATATAACATGTACTCTCTGAAACTGCCATGCGCTGCATTTACCTCTTTGCAACTTTTTGAGGACATGCATTGGATTGCATTTCAGTCTCCCTGGGTATTCAGTACAGTCTCCCTGGGTATTCAGTACAGTCTCCCTGGGTATTCAATACAGTCTCCCTGCATTTTGTACCTCATAATGACATGATTTCAAATTTGTTATGCTAATCCACATATAAGCAGTGCTCAGTGTTCCAAACATCCATTAGTATAATTATTTCTTATGAATTTCATTTTTTTCAGTTCTCCACGCTTCTGCTCTAAAGAGGCGAAAAGTGGACAGGTTTATATTTTTCTGAAAGAAATTGCATTTTATTCTCCCAGCCCCCCAGTCTGAGCATATTCATAACAGTTAATCATTTGTAAGCTATTCTAGCTAATGAGACTGACTTGTATGTTTTTTTTTTCTTATAATTTTTTTGTCAGAGAATATACAACTCAAAGACGAAAATGGTGGATGTGACTAAGCTATAATTAATATCATTTAAAACATAATGCTGGATTACCAATGCGATTCAGACATTCATATTCAAATGTTCTTTTTCGCATTGTCACATGCGTTTTGATGGAACGACAGGCCGTATTTCCCGTATTATGAACGCCCCTAGAAAAAGTGACTGTGTTTTGAGGGAAACGGTTTTTTTTTTCAGGCAAAGCTTTTGAGTTCTCCTCTCTACTCATTATGTCTGTCAGTATGATACCAACTACTGCCCATGCGTTGATTAAAAGCCTGGGGGGTGCTGAGTGCCTTTAAAAGCCCTTCAGATGAGAGATAAGCTGAAACAGCCGACGGGGAGAACCGGTCGATCTTTCCACAGCGGCGTTTAATGTTGATAATAAAATGCAATGTTTTGTGGATCTGACACTCTTGTTAGGAGATGCAGAACTGTAGAGAGCATATCAAGCTCGCTTCGTGCGCAAAGGCAATCTGTACACGCGCCAAGCTGATTGAAAGTGATTCTAATAGTGTATTTTGATTAGTAGAAACAGCCAATGTAATGATTGCTATGCAGCAGTTAAAATCGGTATCCGAATGAATTTGTGTTATATAAATAGCCCGGATTTGCTTGATTTTTAGACACGAGTGTCTAAGTGTGCACCAGTAAAGAGATTAAGTAGGACTGATTGATAACAGACATTTAACATCCAAATAGTTTATATTTCAGATATTCTGAAGAAACGCGGACATTTTGAAGCATATTGATGGTATATCGTTCATTAGTAAAGGTGTTAGTGTGACTGTTGCATGCAGCCGGCACGGCCTGGGATCTGACGTCTGCCTGCATCTGCAGTTTTGCAGGACTGCGACGGATCAGCCGGCCTGGCTGCTGGAGGCTGCGTCTCAATGGCTACTGCTCCAGCAGGAAGGAGGGAAATGCTGCATTGTGGGAATATGACTAACTAGCATCCTGTGCAAATTAGAAATTACAGTAACACCTTGTTTATTATGCTTTAAGAAGCTCTCATCTATAATGCACTATAGATGACCTTCATAAAGGTCCCTGATGCTCATACAGACTATTATAATGCACTTTGAAGATGGATTATCGATGAGAGCTGCAATGTATCGTGATATAATCAACACTATAATGCCTTATAACATTCAGTAGAAGATACTGTAATGCTTTATTAATTCTTATAATGACCACTATAATGCATTATTTATAGTACATTGTAAATTGAAATTCATTGAAGCTTATGAAGTATTATAATCAACACTATAATGCATTATGACTGTCAATAGAAGATACTGTAATACTTCATTAACCAATTATGAAGGGATCTAATGCATTATAGATGGAAGCTTCAAGTAAAGTGTTACTGAAATGACCCTTAATCTTGCAGCGTATCCAAACTACAGGAGGAAAATCACCTCCGGACCAACAGAGGCCTTTACTTCTACAACAAACTGCAGACAATTTATGATTATATGAGTGGCATAAGTTCCAGAATGTCCATAGTTGTTCTCTTGCTTTCCCCCAGAGTATCGACTCAAACGCACACCGGAGTATGTGATCTAGAGTGCTGTTACTCTTTGGTGATGTTGCCTGTTATGATGGGCAGTAGGACCCGTCTTGGTTAAGAACACAGGCACTTATCCTAAATGCCGCAATACCTCTGCCTGATTTTTACCTGTTAAAATATCCAGCTATACACAGAGAGATTGTTTTAATAAGTTTGAGGTAAAACTCTCTTTCTAAACATCTAAGTGAGGAGAATTTGAATATGCGTCACAATGGAGTTATGAGGCTACTTTTTGCATAAGCAGTTACTTATTTTTAGTGTTATGAACGGAGAGGTACCCTTAAAGGTGAGGACTGGGACTGGAATGAAATTCTAAAGGCCGTACTGAAACTTTGCACGTTCCCCAGGGATCTGGCGTCCGCCGCACGTCCTTCACTCCTGACTATTGATCAGGAACAAACGAGTCCCCAGTGAGTCTGACAAGTACGTTTATTGACAATGACTGGAAGAGTGCGCCATGCAGGGGCCCCCATAAGGATTATCTTAGTCAGACTTTGCTGGACATGTCGGATCCCGACGGAATGCACAAAAAAAACCATGTCGTGTTCTTTCAAAGAGATGCAGTGGAGGAAACACGGTTAGAATGATGCATCTTAGACCTAAGCAGGCATGTGCACTGTGCTGTTGGTAAGAAATGAAGGTCTTTTCCAGGAATTTTCGGCGAACATTACCATGACCATGATCCGAGTCCATAAATCTGTTCTGGTGAAGCTGTGCTTACGGGCTGCTCTGGAACATGGTGATATGTGTAATTGAAGTACGCCTTGTTTCCTGTAGATCCTCTTAGAACGTAGCCGATATGAGATTTGTTTTCATGACAATTTGCATGAGGAGACTATAACAGCAAACAGGCCAATGAAAGAAGTTGCTGCCAAAATGATTAATTTGTAGAAATTTTCTTTGCAAATGATTTCCAGCTCAGCGTGAAACGACAGCTTTAGGCCTTTCCATAGCAAATGGAAATGTATAGGCAAATAGCGTTGGAGTGATGATTTACCTTAAACATGATATTTTAGTCTGACATTTTTAGACTCACACTATATCCCACATAGGACAACATTTTCCACTGAGCTTGTAGGACACTGACAGATCACTGAATAATAAACGCAGAACTGTAGACCTCAGTCAGGTCTCTAATCACATGAGGGACTTCCCCTGTGGAAAGGAACTGGGTTTGACCCAAAACTGAACCTCCTTGGGTACCGGACAGATATGACAATTCAGGATCTCTCGGGTCCGGCTAGCTGGTTCCAAGCCTGCTGATTTATTTTCAGGAGTGCAGTCCGCCATTCTTTCCCAGCCTTCGTTAGAACACTGCTCCTGTCAAACTGTTTTAACTTTAGCGGGCTTCCCTTCGCTCATTTCTCGAGCTTCGAGACAGCCGGGCTGCCTCGGATATCGGTTTTCCTCGCAGGTGACTCGGCTTCGATGACATCCGTCAGTACAGAGTCCATAATTGCAGTGCGTGGCCATAACAGCGAGCGGGTGAGCGGTGTTGTGATTCAAACACGATTGGTTATCGGCGATCCGTCTTTCATCCCTGACCGACCTACATAATTTAGCCCTAGGCTACAATTGTTAGTGTCTGTATGTAGGTGGGCCCACGGAGATGCTGGTGGGACGTAACCTCAGACGCTACCGTATTTAAACATCACGTAAAGAGAACAATGCAGGCTTCTATCCTGAACTACATGGAGATGGAAGATGTGGAAAGTTTAAAGTACGTGGCTGTCTGAGTGGCCGTCATATTCCATCACATCACACGTGTAGCACATCCTTAGCTACTGAGCGAAAATTTAAGAATCAAACGAATATTTTTTTCTACATCACATATCTAAAAATGTGTGGAACAAATATCGAATGGAATGATATTATTTTTAATGAACCAACCACGTCTGCCCTAAATAGAGTGATTTATACCATTTTTAGTGTGTGAGGAAAGCTGAAGTATGATGTAACGTATTGATGATTGCACGGGGCAAGTTGTAATGTCAACATCCTCTTCTTAACGATTTGGTCTAGTTCTCATTTTCATTGTTGTGTTTATGACAATTCCGACATGTGTAGGGCACAGAGGTTACCATAGAAACCGATACAAACAGAGCAGAAAATATCCGTTCTATCTCCGGAGATGTATTATCAGTTAATTTCAATTAGAGAAAAAAGCAGTGCTGCAAAATGTGCAAATTGCTTCATCCCTGAGACAAAAAGCTTTGTCCGAACGGATAGTTTCCCCTGTCTGCTGCTTTTCACATTGTGGGTCGTGGGACTGGTCCACTGTCATAGAGGACACAACTATTGTGCATTCTCACCCACTGCTTGAAGGCTTGCAACCGACACTGAACATCGCGGCAGAGAGATAACAGACAACAGAGAAGTCTGGCCACCCTAACCCTGAGACTTTGTTTCCCCCGTGTCTCCGTGGAGACCGTTGCCTAAGTTATTTTTCTGCCTTATGATTGGTGAAGCCCGAAAAGGCGTTCCATTATTAAACAGCCATTATCCAGGTGGTGTTCTACATTGATCTGGGTTTAGTATCTGTCATAAATCGATGTGCAATGGAGATCTGGGAGCATACTTGCGCTGATTAAAATCAGATACGCTGCCTCATGTGCGGCCCAGGGTAATAGCATGTATGATGTTCAATGATAATGAAGAAAAGGTCCCTTACACAGAAGGTATAAATAAATGATACATATTTGATTACGCATGTGAACATGAAGGGTGCATCGTGATTATGACTTCATCATCGCTTCAAAGGGCAGAAGGACTTCATGACTGCACCTGACCAGAGGTTCCTCCTGAGATTCATGCCCTTCTACTTCAGGCTTTCCTCCTGGCTTTCTCATCCTATGGTCCAGTACTGGGAACCAAAACTCACGCAGTCCTCATTGTAATCCAGCAAAGAACCCCTGCTAAAATTCCAAAACACACTGGGTCCGCGGAAATTTTCTCCTAGGCGTGAGTTTTGGAAAATTGGACAACGTAAGTTTTGGAAATTTGCTCTTCAATTGTTAATATATTATATTGCAATTCAATTAAGAAATGACTCAGAGGTAATGTCTGTGCCACTAATTAAACCAAACAGATTGTGTATTTGATGAATGACTTGGATAAGGTTGAATCTAAAGCTGGCTGTCTGTTTGGACTGCGTGTCCGTGCAGGTCAACTGAAACCTTGACCAACATTATGCATTTTTATATTTCAGATATTCAGGTACCATTATTATATTAGAGCAAAATTCACTGCACGACAAATTAAATTATATTGCCTTTCTATTGCCCCTTATTCTTGCAGTGCTCCCAGAAAGAAACACTTATCCTAATGCAAATCATTAGTCGAAAATAAATCCTGCTTCATGACCTATAAAAACACGTTTGAACAATTGATACATTCTACCGGATATAATGCAATCTTTTGATGACCACAGGGAAAACGTAAGCCGTTTCCCCCATCGATATTGATCTTTCGTTCTTTTCTGTCTTCTCAATTTTCCATTTTTGAATCAGTTTTCTTTGCATCTGTGCAGTAATATAAGCTCAGTACTATATGGCAGAGGTCAGGACAATTTACTTCTGTATGCATTGTACAGTTTTTATTAAGGAGAGACTTAAAAGAGAACTGGGTGACCCCTAATAAAACGCTCCCATAAACTGGGTTGTGTGTGTGTATGAGAGAGAGAGAGAGAGAGAGAGAGAGAGAGAGAAACAGACAGGCAGACAGAGAAAAAGAAAAAGTTTCTGAAGCCTGAAATTGATTTTATATGAATATATATATGCTGTGTATTTACATACTGTATAAGCTATACATGCTGTATATATATGTGAGACCGACAGACAGAGAAAAAGAAAGTTTCAGAAACTTCAATTAGACTTTTTTAGAAGCTTGTCATAAAGAAGGGATTAATTTGCCCTTCCGCTCTGAATGTCCTGAGGTGACCATTTGGTCCTTTCAGCTAGAATGTCTTCCTGAAACCACGGGAATATTCCACACTTTTCTTTATTTGCTGGGTGGATACTCACGCATCTCCCTCAGCCGCTCTCCAGCAAATTGGATTTGTGCGCAGATACAGGAAGCATTTACTTGGGCGAGAAGAATAACCCAGCTGAAATCTTAATGTCGGTGACCTGCGATGACATGAAACGTCGCATGGCTAATCTGTTCTGCTGGTGTATGGACGATAACCTAATCAGTCGCCAAGGAGACAAAACAACTGCTACATACATGGGTTTGTTACTCTGTCTCTATAAACCAGGATCCTTTTTGGTAGAAGCAAGGCAACCTCAATATTCAGAGGCAGGCCTTGCTCAGAAATCTGGGTATTTAAGAGGAATTAGCTATGTGTATTTATCTTCTGTTTAGGGGGTTTCAGCATCTGATTTTTCGTAGGCTGGTTCAGACACTGAAGACAAACTAAGAATACAAAACTAAAGGAAAGATGGTTTGCACTGTTCTCACTATACTATTGGGAACAAGGATCAGTAGATAAAGCTATCTCACCAACCCTGATAATAGCTTGTGTAATGAATCAAAACATTAAAATTTAAGCAATACACAATTCACGTTATTTGAAAGTTTACTGTTGTAGCTTTACTGTTGAGATGGCACTATTTTACCTCAAAACGCAGAGATATTAGGCTCATGGGAGTTTTACTTACATAATAATGTCCTGAGGGGAGAAGAAAAAATTATTTGTTCAGAGAAATAACCAATCAAATTGTAGAGGAGGTGGGTCCAAGCAACTAGAGGAGGCGGAGCCAAGACATTCGATTGGGTTATCCAACCTCCTGTAGTTGCTTGGACCCAGCTCTTCTACAATCTGATTGGTTATCTCTCTGTGCCAATCATTTTTCCTTTTGCCCCCAAAACATTTTTGTATAAGTGAAAATTCCATGAGCAGGAGTTAATTTTGTGGCTGATCAGCAGAATAAATTTGCCATAATCTCGCATGTCATAGAAGGCACTGGCTGATTTGGTCTTTTAAAATGGCGCCGCGGTCAATAAAGTCACCAGTGAAACATGCTTAAGTGGCCCTGACAGGGGTAATAACGCAGAGCCCGGAATATGCAGATTTACCTGCACCTGAGGTTAATATATGCAGGCATAGGGAAAATACATAATTTGACAGCCCCCAGGAGATTCTAATTTCTTTATTAAAAGCTGCTGTCTTCATTGAGTGACTCTAAATGTTTCCCTGTGTTGCTTTTCAGTAGAGGTGGATGGCACAGGTCCAGAAAATAAAAATCTACACCAGGATTTTGTTTCAACCAACCAGTTGAGTATCAAGACTCACAGTCACAGAGAACTCAACATGGTTGGTTGAAACAGAATCATGGTCCGGACTTTTACTCTCTGGACCTGAACTACCGACCTCTGCTGGTCATTCTAATGTATGCCCCACTGGCATGTCACCTTGGGTCCCCCTCAGCTGCTTTTGTCACTGGGGGGCGGACCCCCTGAAATTGCCCCCC
>JAODUD010000050.1:2623132-2642210 GCA_026784285.1 Stomatorhinus walkeri | reverse complement strand
CCCTTTATTTTCCCCCCCCCCCCCCCCCCCAATGCCCTTGCATGCTAGCAGTTACTATAGACATCTCGGAAAAAAGCCCCCCAGTTTGTGATATAAAAAGTTACTGGGAATAAACTGGCATATCCTTATAATAAATTGTAAGTCGATTCCAACTGGCTTCAACCACTGAAATATTTTTTGTTCAACAACCCATCTTTGCTACTCTAGTTTTTTTTTTATTTTATTTTTAATTTTCGGGCGGTGTGAATCCCTACACGTTATGACTGTATGTCCGTGGTCACTGGTTCAGATGCCGTGGTTGGCAGAGTAATTTCACCACTGGGTTCTTGAGCGAGGCCCCTGACTTTCAGCTGCGACTGTCTGACTCGGCCTTCTCAATTGCGTGTTGCTCTTGCTAAAGCATTTGCTAAATAAATAAATGTAAAAGGACTTTAAGTGTATACCAGTTTCTACTTCCAATCTGTCTATCCCGTAACTTCAAGATGTCAGAGTGACCTAATCAGCCCAATCCACGGATGCCCTTTGGTATTGCATCCAGGTCTCGGAATCTGTTTATATACTGGCAGACTCTGGAATTAGCAATCAGAATTCACACAACCTTTGCCTCCCTGCTTTCGGCCGCCCACTGACACATGAATCACGCCAAAACACTCCGCAACCCCAGGTGCCCTCATCTTTGATTAGACTCCGTCCCATTCACCTCAACCCGACGGTTCAGGCGCTGAGGCCGGGTGTCTCCTCTCCCGTGACCGGTGAGTCATGCCTGCGCCAAGGTCGGTATTTCTGGTCCGTCTTGCTTGCCCTAGGCTCGGCCGCACGTCCTCTCCAAACACAAAGCTATGATGGACCTCTCTCCACTCCTCCGCGGCTGCCTTCAAACAGACGTGCGTCACGGTACTTTCTGGAAAACCCTTAACATCTGTGCTATTGGAAACTGTTAACCCTCTTGCCACCTCCTTTTCTGTCCACTTTCACCACTTAGTTATCGAGCTTTTTTCTTTTTCTTTAGAACAGTGGTTCCCAACCCGGTCCTCGGGGACCCACAGTTTTTGCTCCCTCTGAGCTCCCTGCCAGAGAGTCCACATTTTTGCTCCCTCCCAAGAGTTGCGCTGTCGCAAAAATGTAGGACTGCCTTATGGGGTCCCTGAGGATCATATTGGGAAACACTGCTGTAGAATAATCCACAAGGCCCAACCATTCTGGATTCAGACCAGGGTTACCACAGAGAGGCTCCTGAGTCTAAAGTGTGCTCTGAACTGTCAGAATAAATCCTTCTCTATCTAGGTCCTTCAGATCACCCTTACCATACTCACTGGGTTTCCTACTGTTCTGACTTTGTTGTTAAATCACTTATCTCTGACATTTTTGCTTACAAATTCTTCTAGCAACTACATCCTATTATACTACTGTATCATCCTATTCTATTGTTTGTCTCTTACATCTACCATGTTATTTACAAAAAAAGAAATGAACTCAGCCTACTGAATCGGGAATGTGGATTTCATGGAAAATACCTGCGCAGAACGCTAGGGCCGCACCCTCATTAATAGGCGATCTCCGTCCTTCTCGATAAGACAGCTAAACAATAGACTCATGGCCTCCTACTGGCTCTAATCACGAACGCTGCCCTATGATTGGTCACTGCCTCATTGTGACCCGCAACTGGCTACCAATGGTAGTTCATAAGCTAATCGCTGGCGACTCCCTATAGAGCTGAAAGAGGCTCGCCCCCTGCACCCAATTAATAAGCTCTGATCCACCAGCCAGTACAGTGACCCTTGACATCTGCTTGCCTGTCTTATCCTCCCCTATTAAAAAAACATCCCTCGCCTGAATTTCTGCCAGCCGAAACTTGTCTCTTGTCGAAAATAGGTCCTAGCCATGATTTAAGAAATGTAGATCCACTATAAAAACCTGTCAGAACAAACTAAAGCGGCATTGGTTCGTATTCTTCCAAGGACCCTGTCATTAAGAAGTACCAGACGTAAGGAATCCTTTGTATATACCAAGGTGCTTGTTTCTTCTAAATACCAGGGGTGCTGTGACACCAACAGTAGTAATTTTAACATTAGCGTGTTGTAAATGCTACCTATATGTCTACTTTTATTTGCATAATTATCGAACCTCCGTGGGTTTCTACAATTTGCATACCTCTTGAACGAAGTGCTTCATGTAGTTTTAGTAGAGCTTTAAAGTGATTCTACCAAAAGTCAGGCCGCATGTTCTGGAAATAATTGGGAAATCGATGCGAGGACAGCCCCCGCCGGGACAGCGAGCGGAGCCGTGTGACGTGAGGGTGGCAGGAAGAGGCAGGGGGTTTTATTTAGATGCGGGTCTTGAGATGAGTAGAGGGAATGAATGAAAGGGAAGGATGGCCTTTTTGGCAGGGGTAGCAGAAACGGATACTGAAAAGGGACATTGGGTCACAGCAGGGATACTTCTGGGTCCTGAATCAGGGTCTTGGCACATTTACAGAAAGGAAACACAATCATATGTACTGTACTCTATACCAGTATTTCCCAATACAATCCTCAGCGACCCACTTTCAGTCCAAATTTTTGCTCCCTCCGAGCTCCTTATCAGACAGTCCAAATTTTTGCTCCCTCCGAACTCCCGGAAGGACCGGACTGAGAAACGCTGCTCGATACCAGTCTTTCTCAACGTAGTCCTTGGCTAGCCCCAGGCAGTGCACATTTTCACACGCCCCCAGCTGAGAGGGAAAAAACTGTGGATTGTTTGGGGATCCCCAAGGACTGGGACGAGAAACACTGCATTATACCTACAACAATGGGTGGCACTGGGAAATTCGGAACCCTAAAAATCCCCCTACTCACCTCTCAGGATGATTGTTTATTATAATGAGATCATTTTGGATTAAAGACTTGGTTTACCGTAGAATAAGCTTTGCATGACATTAACCGTTATTGCATTTTTATTACAGATATCGCACACACACCAAAACTCCATCCATTCCCTATGCCTTCATAACTTAAAGAACACAAAATACACTGGACCTAATAACATCTCTCATCTGCATGGCGAGGCAGATATAAGGGATATTTTTCAGCGTTGCTCAAATTATTTGCTTCAGAAGTTCCAGACAGCAAATCAGATTAATACTCTTGGAAGATGAATTTGTGATAGATTGTTATGACTGATACTGTGTATATTAAAACAGAAGCTGGACTTCTTTCCCTGCCACCTCACTCCGATCGTTAATCATTTGTGCCTTGAGAATAATCCACGATGCGTGGGTCTTCACCAGATGCCAAGCCGCGGTGATCTTTTAGCTATCAGCGCAGGTTGGTCAAGGGAGATCACAAACCTATCCCTGGATGAAGTCCAACCCAACGCGTGTGATCTCAGAAACTCTCCCCTCGTCTCTCTTCCTGTAATTAACTCTATATGGAGACGGAGAGAAGAGAGAGACCGGTTTTCCAACAGTTGCTGGGGATGAGAATAATGAGAGATATTCTGTGGACAGGAGAGGAATCACTAGAATAATGCTACATAGAGTTTTAAAATATACCACTTAAAACTTATCAGATGCATGCTGTTCTGTCACTGGTCGGTTTCGAGATATACAGCTCTGGATAAGCATTAAGAGACCACTCTATATATATATATATATTTTTTTTTTTAAATCTGCATTCTAAACTTCTGGTTTCATCCGGGTTCTGCTGGCAGAAGGCTACGCTGCAGTGTGCAAGAACAAGGTGAAGCAGGAGACACTGGGAACGACCAAAAACCAGCCAGGTAGAGGGCGGAAGTGACTTTCTAATGTCAGAGAGGACTGTCAACTTATTCGACGGTGCCTCACGAATCGGAGGATGACATCATCATGGGAAACATTAAGTGGTGTGAGGGAATAAGGCCTTCATCAGTGAGAAACAGGGAAGAGCCAGATAGCAAAAAAAATGTAGATTTTACACATTTCCTTAAACTGAGAATTAAATGCAACTAAAAATGTTGCTTTGGTCTCAATTTTTTTTCAGATCTGTATTTTTGGTGGCATGGACTTTCCCGTAATATATTTTAATTTGACATAAAATATATAAAAAATTTTGATTTCTATGTATCTAAGCAAAAATATGCTGAGACAGTTGAACGGCCAGAATCGTTTCCACATTATACAGAACCAGTCTGACTGCCTGGTGTCTATCTTTGATGCTCCAGTCAGAGAGATGCCACTTAACTTTCCTCAGCAGTTGACTAAAGAACCTGGTAAGTTCTTCAATATTTTCATTTTAATCCAGGAACACAGACAAGAAAAGGCAATTAGTTTAATGCAGCCAAGGTGTCAGAAGGTTGTAGATATTTCAAGAGCTTAGCGATTTACCATCTGGATAAGAAGGCGAGCCCTTCTGCAAGGAATCCACAGGCTGAGATTTATTATGCTTTTAGTCGTGTTATAAGTGATGAAATCGGAGGTGGCTGCCAGTAAGACGTTCTCCCAAGGACACAGAGCTGTCACGCCGTTTGTTATCGAGCACATCATCCGCTCGGTCCCCCGTCAATCAAAAGTCAGCGTTCCGTGTCGTGTCAGTACCGGCAGCCGATGGCCGCCTTTTATAAATAATCACAGGTCACACATATGCAGAGGTCGAAACGCCGACACGCCCTGACATGAACATCCCTGTATTTTTATTTCAGCGTGTAATAACAAATATGCTAGCTAATGTCATGGCTCATCATGTACCATTTTTTTTACAATTTTGGGGCTATTTTGTTCGTCCGATTCAGATCGTGCCCACGAGGAATTCATCATGTTTTCCAGGTCTCGGTGATTTAGTGTCACACTTTTCCCGCTGTGTCTCGCTGAGCTCAGTCGCAGACAGAGGGCAGTAATGACATACAGACAGCTTCTCGACATCGCAACGTGCGTCAAAGAGAGCTCATGATACAGCTCATTTCCATATCCATAATTTGTGAACGCCAGCCCGGGTTTCCGTACACAGGAACACTGTGAAACACACGGGTCAGCACTGCCGCTTCTTGGTCTGATTTCATGGGTCTGTTGATGTCCAGAGGAAACTTGCTTTTGCTTTGATTCTCAGAATGAAAGGTTGCAGAATCCGGAGCTCTTACAGAAACTCTTCTTTGTCAGATTGTTGACAAGCAGAATAAAACATAGTAGCTTTATAATTTGAAAGAATTGTTTTCACCCTTTCTTTTGAATATATATATATATATATATATATATATATATACACACACACTCATGCTGTAATCAACAAAATAACTGTGTAGTTATAACATCGGAAGTTCGAATTCCACCCCCAATCTGTGTAAGTGGAGTCTTCACATCCCTCCCCTCTGGATCGTGTGGGTTTCTTTCAGATACTCCAGTTTAAAGACAGTTTGTGTGTGTTTGTGGGGGGGGGGGGGGGACCAAATGTCTCCACAATGCGATAGAATCCTGTTATTTTGACACTGTGGGGACCATTTTTTTCAAAAAACGGAAAAATACACAGGTCTTGTATTTTGTTTTTTATTTATGGTTAAGGTTACGGCTGGGTAGGGATTAAGGATGAATGGGGAGCCCCCACAAAGATATGAATACAGATGTGTGTCTGTGAGCTCCCACAATCAATCAATCACAAAAAAAAAACTAAATGTGCATCAATAGCTGTCTTTAAAAGGAATAAAATTATTTTAAAAATAAAGGCATCTAATCTTAATGATTTTGCAGAATAAAAAGCTCAGTTATAAGGAATAAGCTTCCCATTTTCACCTATATTGTATTTACAGGACCTGAAAAGAACATATCTATGTTTACATGTGAACAGATCCCAACACATACCATGTTAATTAGAAGAATCCATAGACTCAAGGGCAAAACTTTGGGGGGAGTTGAAGTCTCCACTCATTTAAGGGGGTCCAGGGAGTTGTATTGGCTGATTTCGGTTATTGGGGGGTTATACAAAATGCTGTGCTCCGTCAATCTCCTTCATGACCTCAGTCATCAAGCAGACCGCCTTAATCTTGACCCATAACCCAAAACGATCTGGTTGATTTACTGCAGTATTTTGTATCCCACGGTCAGGTTCTGTGTTCGCCCCATGCTTCATCCTGGGGTTTTCCTTCAGTCCGAAAGGGAAAATGCGTTATCGTAGAGAGCCAAAAATGTGTGATGGATTATTACTTTGTATGGTGTTTGTCTTACATAATTTCTTTTGCAATTTTATTGCTTGACTTAAAATGTTTTAAAATAGAACAGCTATGGTACTTTTAATTTTCTTTCATAACCAAAACATTTTGGCATACAGATATCTAAACAGTTATTTTCTTTTAATTTGCAGTTTGCAGAAGGTGTTTCAAAGTTGTTGAAAATGTGCGCCCGAGAATTCATCTTCAATCAGTCACGTATGGGAATTTTCCATTTATAGGCCAAGACAGTGCACAGATCATTAGCATAACCAACAAAATAGGTGGCGAGTCTGTAAATGAAGTATTAACTTATGCAGAGCACATGTCGCTAACTCGGTGAGCTGCCAAGTACCTAAAGTCACATTAGAGGGAAGAAATCTCTGCAGTGTAATCGCAATTCAACAAAACTAGAAGAGAAATCAGCAGCTCTTCCCATATTACTCCAAGTTCACATTTTGAAGAAGAGAAAATCCCCTGTCCCTAACAATCCCTGATTGCGTGATACATAGCACAAGATTTTAGTCGGCAAAAAAAGTACCTTAAGAACATGAGATGAATACATTTTCTCTGAATTTGTGGTGCTATATTTGGGCGTACCTTCTGGTTCATGGTTATGCATAAAAGCAGAAAGGTAGGTTATCAGTGGTTGAATTTGTATTAGATGTGTAAATTTTTTCGATTGCCTTTCTAAACCTGCATGTAACCAACACACACCGTGTTCATTTTTCTGTTAAGGCTCTGTGAAAATGAATTTTCTTTGCTGCAACTGGTTTATAGGATTAGTGTTCCAATATCAGACACAATTTTCATTGTCTGTGTGTTTTTCTTGACTTGGCAAAATATTCTGGACCCGAGCATCTCCTACAAAGAATTTGAGAAGAAGCTTCTCGTCCATTTCCACAGAGCTGCAGAAAGCCAGGTACCTTGTGTGTATACAATTCTGGAGCACCTCCAGCCGGGGAGGCGCGAGTTGAAGAGGAAGGCCGTCATTGAACTCTCTGCATTGGCGCCATCGGCTGTGAGCAGAACAAGAGGGAGGACCCTTCCTGTGTCACACGGCAACACGCAGACGCGGGGACGGCCGTCCACGGCCGGCGGCGCGCTAATCTGCTCAGCCACACGACCTGGAAAACCGCGTGTCGGGCCGCGGCCCAGCCTCTCTAGCCGAGTGAAGAGGGAGAGCCGTGATTTTTGTGCCACTTGAAGCTGAACACGGTGCTTCCAGGGCATAGAGACTGGCTGGATGCATGACCTTTCAATGTCAAATATACCGATTCTACAGCAGCATTATTTGGAATATTCATGTTACTGGCGCTTACAGGGAAATACGCAGTCCTTCAATTATTTCCTTTTATTTATAAAAAATGGCTCCACTGAGCCTGACGTTTAAATTATCTCTTACAATACAGTGTTCCTTTCATCATCGAACAGATAATTACTCACTGCCTACTATGGCTGTATATTTAGAAATGGTGCTATTTTGTCTGGATAACAAACGTAGCTAATTGGTTTTTTTTTAATATGTGTGCTTTCGTTGTTCATATATGAGGGTAATGAATACAGATTGGACCAATGCTTTACTCTCCCACATTAAATACTTGCAGGAAACCTGCTGGGTAACAGGTAATCAGTACTGACCTCAGAGCAGTAATATAACTTGACTGGCACAGACTAAGACCTAAATCCACACTGCCGCGACCTGCACTGCTCTCAGACGAAATTCTTAGTCTGCTGATTTATCAAGCTGGGCAGAAATAAGGAACCAATCAAACTTTCAGGGGAACCAATCGAACTCTCAGAGGAACCAATGAAACTCTCAGAGGAACCAATCAAACTGTAGTATCAACCCAAGTGGTTGACTTCATTGTCCAAGCAAGTTCATACACAGTAGGTACGTTAAGCTTAGTTCACAAACAGCAATGGCATAAAACTGTCTGTTTCTACAATCTGCTCGAGTGATCTCTAAATGTCATGGCTGAATCTTGTTTTTTTTTTCTTTCAAGGCGTAAAAATCATTTCTACCATTTTATCTGGATTTGTGAATTCATTTACTGTGTCCTTCATGCAATACCTTCACCTGTATAAATTGATGTAAATTTCATCTGGAGAGAGTATTTAACTTAAAGGTCAGCGTAGTGTTATATTCTGGCTTGGTACACACTTCCAAACAATAGCTTGAGCAGTGTGTGGCCCCTGTCCTTGGATTAAAGGATAATTGATTCAAACAAACATTATAAATTTTGACAGCTTGCAACGGAATTGGTACTGTAGCCAATTATTCAAATTTTAATGTTCCTGGCATTATTCAAACACAACATTAACCTTTTAGCAATCATAATGAAATTGAAAGGGTTCAGACCCAGACTTATTGCAGCAGCTGCACCACTGAATAGGTAATTTGATATTTTATTTAAGAATATATTTTTGGAGACAGATATTGTAATAAATAGTGGTTTCGTTTTCAAGTGTCAGTAAAGAAAGAAAACCTTTCTGCTACTGTCATTTGTTTTTAAAATAGACAATGTTGTGAGAAACTGAACTTTGATAGCTAAATGTCAGGTATGTGTTTTGTTAGCATGCTACGTGCTGCTAGTTAAATAGCATCCCTGTTTGTGTCCCTAAGCTCGTTTGAAACAAACAAAAAATTTAAGTGCAGATGTAATTGCAGAATTGTTTACAAAATAAACAAAGCAGGCCTACATATGAATGAAAGTACACATTTTAAATGGTGTTGTGCGTCAATAACCCCTGGCAGGAATCGAACATCGGCCCCTGCATTGCTGTTTCTTTTACGCGTTCTTCACGAATATAAATAAAATACAGCACACATTTTTCCAGAATATCAGAACAGATGACAAGCAGTGCAAAAGGTTAATTAAAACCGGGAAATAAATAGAGCAAAATATGCTGTGCTTGTTTTAAATGGCATGACAAACACTTAGTCATAGCTGGAAAATATTCCTCACTAATCTTTGTGAATCCATGCCGCCCGAGAGGATGTAATTCTACGTGTATCTATAAGTAGCAGAAGTGTGTTACATTAACCAAAGAGTAGTAAGGAGCCCGTTACTTACTGCTAGCTTCTCAGAATGCGTACTTGACCGTACTTCTGTTCTTGTGTACCTGTTTTACGTCATCTTTTATTGCCGAAGACCAGTTCCAATACTCAAGAACAGACGTACAGAGGATGGGAAAAATCCCTAGATGTCAGTCTTGCTCCGCCCCCTAATTTCAGGGATACCTCAGCTGCATCCTTACCAAATGGGACCAAGCCTGTGATTTATTGTTCCCCAAGTTAGTTTTTGGAGGGAGAGTTAGCAAGACCGCAAGTATGATGCGTTTGTTGGTATTGAGAAACACCCACTGCATCGTGTTAGGTCATGTGATCCATTTTCATGCTCAAGCAAATCCCTACAGTAGCTCTGATATTAGCAACTTGCTAAGCACATCGGTAATGTGTTTTTCATTTAGCAGTGCCAGGGGTTGCGGTGTAAGCACCGTAAATGCTGGCTGAGGCAGTATGTACTTTGTATTCTTTCAACTTAATAGCCGCAAACAATCTTGGCTTTTAATGTTGTGTGCTTTTTCCGATATCGACACGGGGAGCGTGTTGAATCAAGCTAGCCAAATATAGAAGCACTTATCTGTGACATTTTCAGTGCATGTGCGCGTATGTGTATTTGTGTGTAGGAAAGCTATGTTATGAACATTTTCTGCGTAAACATCATTGGACATTTAGGACGGTACAATTGGTGTAGATCACGTGAAAATAAGAGCTAAGATATGTAATTGTTCAGTATATTTCTATGAAATATACTATTAAAAATATGTCATACAGGGCATGTTATATGATTGTATATGATGCACCTGCCATTTATAACACACTTCCAGTTCAGTTTAGAGGTCAGAACTAGATATAAGCCCTATGTAGTTCATTACAACATGATAACTTCTCAAAATCAGTTAACTCACAATAATGTTGCTTGTTTTTTTCCCCCATTATTGTAGCTTTTCCCTCCTTTTTTCCTGGCAAGTAATTCTAATAAATTCCTAAAAGGTGCATCTCGGAACCCAATGTCATGCAGGGCAGAAGGTAACTGGATTGCTGGGGTAATGCTTTGCATTAGACTTCATTATAGGAAACTCTAAAACTTCAGCGGTGAATGTTTGCAATCTCGTTAATATCGATTCCTGTGATGTTAGAGCCAACCCCCCCCCCCCCCCCCCCAAGATCGGGGGGTCGCCGTCTGTGGAGAGACAGAGTTGGCGGCTGTTTAATCTTACACCTGCATGGGGGTCCTGATGCTTCTTCTGCAGGGATCATTTCTGTTCCCCCGGGGCTTGAGCTGTCAGACTAAAAAGGTGCACAAAATGTTCAATTTTCTGTACGATGGGGCTATAATATTCTCTCCTCAGTACAATTTCTTTGTCTCTATGTACATTATGGAAATAATGCATTTTCCCTACCCAGAGTACTCTGTTGCTTTTCCACTAAATGGGGCACAAAGCCAGCTTATTGCCATAAAAGTCCATTGCAAAATGCGTGCCAGCGAATGGGCCAGAACTCAGCAGACAGAAGCCCTTTGAGGCTAGCAAGGGGGGTAGCAAGGGCTTTTGTTTTTCATTTTCAGGGAGTCGAAGAACGCCGGTCGTATGGAACTCGGCAAAGGATCGAAAGGAAAGTTCATTCTTTCTCATTATTCGGCCGTTGGAAGATAAATGGGATTTAATAGGATAAATGGAAACATTGATTTTCATAGTACAAGGCTGCTGCCGTTGGGAGCTGTGCCACCTTTAGGTATTTTATTGTTACCGACTGTGCTTCCATTAACAGCATAAAGGACGAAGGGATGGATTTCAGCTACTGACAACCAAAAAACACTTCCTCTCTTTAGATAGCTAAAATTACGACATGCTACCCATTATTCATTTTCATTTCCCGGATGTAGACTATTTTCATTAAGTTTGGTATCTTTTTTTAGTCATTTTTATGGTATATCTTTTGCACGTCTGTGCTGAATGCACATTTTCAAATGGAACTCATTGACTGGAACTTAAGAACACCCCACCAATCAAAATGGCGGCAGCCTCCAGTTATACTATAAACTGAGAAACTTTGCTCATAAAAGCACAGTTTTGGCATGTTTCTATCACCATCTAACCTGAATGGGTGATACTTTGCTTCTTGCTTTGAGTGAGAACATTAGGTTGTACTAGAAAATGTCAATTTTGGAATATAATTCATCACAATCCCAGCAATGTAATGCCATCCATCTATTTTCTGTAAACGCTTACCCTATTCAGGGTTGTCGGGGGTCTGGAACCTATCCTGTGGACTACAGGGCAAGGCAGGGAACAACCCAGGATGCAGCGCCAGTCCATCGCAGGACACACTGTCACTTATGGACAATTTGGAAAGGCCAGTAAAGCACAGCAAGTTTTTGGACTTGGCGGCGGGTGACAAACCATCAAAGCACAAGAAAAACTGAACTCTTCAGCCAATCTGAGTAACCTCTCAGTTTTTAAGTAGCTTGTAAATCCTGAAGTAGCTCTAAGTATCTTTCCTGACGTGATGTGACCAATGACCTGTATTTCACCATGCCTGTGGTTCATCTTTTGTGGCCACATATCCCACAATGATCTACTCTACCAGCATGGAAATTTGTCATTCTTTAGTTTAGTATCTTAAGGATCTAGTCTTTATCATGTTTTCCCCATTAAAATCTCTGAGTCATTGTCTGTTATGTCAGAAACAAGAATAGCATTTCAACGCATCGCTTACTGACAAACCGTGGTGAACCACATGGGTGATCAAACCATTCATGAGTCATGATCACTTTTACACGAGGAGACAATAGCCTAATCACAAAGGCACCATATTTACACTTGGTTTTTCATTTTAACATCAGCCACCAAAGTCCGTTCTTGCAACTGGCTCATAAGATACTTGATATGTATAACATTCAGTGTAATGCAAATAACATTCTTATAACTATTTGCTTCGTCTAACTGGATCTTGGGCTGAAATAATTAATTTAAAGTTCCATTATTTCGAGATCAATTGTTATATCCTCGTGGCTTGTGTAGATGAATGATTTCGTAACAATTGTATGCAGCACTTCAATATCGTGATTTATAACAGCTAAGCTGCTCCATCACTACACTTCATCTGTTTACTTTCCTCCGGCACGATGATTAATTCTCTATAAGACAAGCAGCAGAGTGCTAACACATCAAAGCTAGCGCTTAGCATCCATTATTATTGGCGTATAAAGAAAAAAAAAAAAAGTTAAACTTATGGGGAAAAGATAAATTATGCATTCTTAGCATAGAGATAGCATTAACCTGATTTGATGTGACTCCTTTCAATTAATATACATAACCAGTGGAAAGTCTGGACATCCCTACTGGCAAACATTTGTTCTTCAACAAGAAAATGACTCTAAGCACAGCTTGAGGTTATGTATGGTCTTGTGAACCAGAAGGCCTGGTCCCCACGATCCCCCGATCTAAACCCTAAAGATCTGGTTTGGGGTCAGTTGACTTGAAGCAAGGCGGCCAAATTGCAGCTAGAACTTGTGGGAGCTCCTTCAGGACTGTTGGAGAAGCGTTCCAGGTGACTCCAAGTGGTTGAAAGACTGCCATGGGTCTGGAACGCTGTTATCAAAGAAGAAGGGGGCTGTTTCGATGAGTCCAACATTTGGAAATATTTTGCGATGGTGGACACTTCTCTTGGGGGGTTGCAGTATTTGATATGTATTACTTAATTGCCTTGACGCCTTTGACTATGAGAAGAATAGCGTACCTAAAATAGAAACAAATGCATTACAAGCAGGTGTGTCCAAACTTTTAACTGATACTGTACAACAATATGGGAGAATATCACTCACACAAAAGATAATGGATTAATTTAGGAATGGACTTGGAACGTGAATTACTCAAATGTGCCATGATGAGAGAAAATGTGGATGAAACAAATCTGGCCCAAGTATAGACCTGACCATGAGACCAGACACAGAGTAACAGAGAAGGAGATTGAAGAGGGTTAGGGTAGAATAATACAGTGGGTCCTGGGTGGTGTGGCGGTGCAGGGACTAGGCCTGTTGGTTCCTACCTCTGAGACCAGGGTTCGAGTCTCTGCCATGGCTCCGTTTGTTCTCTCACTAAAAGGTTATGGCCCTGCTTTAATATTGTTCCCCAAGTTATAATTAACATTAATGCACCCCCAATGGTGCAGAAATGTTCCATAGAGTCTAATTCTGTATCTTAAAAGGTATATTCACCTGCAGCTAGGGTGCAATTGGTAGCCGTGTGAGGGTACAACCCCACTAACAAATAATTGTACCCTGAAAGGTACAAATTGATATTTTGTTGTCTAACAGTTTGTGTGAATTTTGCATGCTCTGCCCGTGTCATCATAGGGTTCCCTCCAAGTACTCCAGTTCCCACAGTCCAAAATCCATGCTGGGGTGAATCGGAGTTACCAAATTTCCCATTAGTGTGCATGTATAAGTGTGCCCTGTGATGGGCTGGTGCCCCATTCTGGGTTGGCCCCTGTCCTGCACTCATATACTCCAGACCCCCCATGTATAGAGGATGGATGGAGATCTCTCTCTGTACAGAGTCTGCACATTGACCGGATACTGCAATCACTGCTCAGAGCATCAGGCATACTTTAAAAACAGGCTTTATTGGACAGTCACAGGACTATTAACATTGAATGAATGCCTCAGTAACATCATAAATTATGCCACCGCTTTTCACTGTATTTTTATTCAAGGCTCCTTTCTGCTTCCATTGATGAAGGTCAAGTCTGTGGTTCTTGTATAATATTCAGCATGTGGTTCAACAAATTCCCTCTAGAATAATACCTCAGTTTGCAGCGTGCCAGTGGCATATTGTGACAGTCGAGCCATAAGTCTACACACAGAACATATTTGTCCACAAAATCAGCAACAAACTGATTCGTTTGCACAATTACGAATAAGTAGTCCACAGTTATATACATAAGTATGTCTGTATTGATTTTGAGGAAAATTGTTGTAATGCAGCCTCACTGCTTTATTATATAGTCAAAAAAATAAATCCAGACTCTACACATGACATACAACATTTAGCCACGGCACTGAATAAACAGAGTGATAATAAGAAGTTTATTTGTCCAATTATTTATGAATAGTGCTAATTCCTCTATTCTAGAAGTAACATAATTCTTTGATTCCAGAGCTGTAGTGGTAAAGAAAGAGTCACTGTTAGAAATCAATGAATCTCTGTTCTTGATTTGAACAGCAGCGTTTTCTAATTTGTTTATACAAATCATTAAATCCAAAGTGACTCGTCGATTCCAATCAAAATTTAAAGTAAGTCTGGGCTGCACAGGTATTGTTTTTAATTGTGTTGTGACATGAAAGGTGAATCAATCCT
This sequence comes from Stomatorhinus walkeri, assembly GCA_026784285.1. NCBI lineage: Eukaryota > Metazoa > Chordata > Actinopteri > Osteoglossiformes > Mormyridae > Stomatorhinus > Stomatorhinus walkeri. The sequence goes on along the minus strand of JAODUD010000050.1, from coordinate 2,627,636 downwards.
AAATTATTGACCAAGAAATCCCCCAGGATCAAAGGGTTGAGTTGTCATTTTGTTGCACCTTACGCATTCCTTGACTCAAACTCGGAGAGCAGTTCATGCTTTTGGTGGAATTAAAATAAGAAACAGGGAGCAACTTTACTTTTACCTTAAATACCACAGAAATACCCCATAAGCCCTTTTCCAAGTACACGATACTAGAAAGCAGGGTGATATAAGTAGAAAAGTAGTTTTAATGCTGCTGAGATGACAAAAAAAGTGATATTTGTGCTCTCTCTGTAATTCTTGTCTTGTATTGTAAAAGTTTTCCAAGTGCACCCCCTCCAACCAATGACTGGGAAAATATATGCATGAAAACGGAAACTGAAACAAGAGAAATGACAAAATGCAAAGAAACTATACAAATTTTATTAGCGCTTGAGCTCTGCGCAGTGTGTGACAGTGAAAGGCCTTTGTGCGGAAGTCACTGGGTGGTAACAAATGTAAGGATAAGTCAAGGCTCACCACGGTCGCACTGAGGAGCACGGAATCGTGCAAGTTTTAAGCCAGGGGAAACGATGAAGAGTTTAACGACCATGAAGTCTGCCCTTCCAATGAAGTTGCTCCCCACTTTAAACACACTCTGGTTAAACATTTGGCCATTTCTGACATTGCCTTTAAGAGAATACTTTACTGGCGGGACAGTTTACCATAACAGATGATGCTGCAGTTTAGATCCGTTTTGGAGGATTACTACCTCAGTGTCTTGTGTGTTATGCAGCCTCTTGGCTTAAGTCACTAACCTTATTGCTGAAATAAATATAGATTTAAAAAAATCAATGAACGACTTTTCTGTTAATAAAAAATACCAGTCACGGTTTTAAGTAAACAGTGAGTAACATTATAGTTTAGATGACTAGACTTCTAACTTTGGCACACTGATCGTATCCTTACATAGAGCACCTCTTGGATGGAGGAGATGTTTCAGGTTTGATCTGGCTTCTTGGAAAGCAGAGGAAGAGGAGCGGCCGGAGTAGGAAGCAAGGCAGAGTAGGAGAATGAACTTGGGATGTGGGAAACTATCTTGTGAAAATGGTTGTTTTCTGCAGGAGTCTTTTTGTTCATGTGTTGTCCGACCTATCACATCACAGGTGTGGATTTCTGTATTACAGACATATACCACTCATTCCACTGTACAGCAGATAAGAGCATAAAATAGTATGCCCTATGCAAACTTGCCTTTAATATTTCTGAATAAAGGAGTATGGATTTTCAGAATAGTTTAAAGATCATGCAAAGGTTACTAAACATAAAGTTTATTCAATTAGGGAAGAACTAGTCACCTATAGGCCTAGTCAAGATTATATTGATTATATATCAGTTTTGTTTTTTTTACAAATATAATTTCATTAGAATGGATTTTAAGAGTCTGCACGGTCGACATATTGCTATGCTGCTATGCAGAGTAACAATCAGAAATTATCCTCAAGTGAAAAAAAATGACAAATGGGAAGTATTATTATAATTATTAAAAATAAAAAGCTCTTTTAAATAAGCTTTTTTATAAAAATCATATTCAGCTGCTCAATCGAGGAAAATTCCTCAAGAGCAGAGCTGGAGTAAAGATAGCTAAAGTTAAATGCATGTTAAATGACAAAACCCTTTAGAAAATGATTGTGTAAAGGGCTGACTAATGATTTTATTAGCTTGGATTTGACTTCCCGCTGCTTGCATTGAGCATTTGCAGGTTAAAACTTAACATCTTCCCATAACCTATATTACGTGCATAGAATTTATAACGAGTAGCCATACGACTTATGATGTTCATAAAACGGGCTCATTTACAGTAAAAATAATCATTCAATCTGTGCCTGGAGTTAGATTTTCGTAGAATGGCTTTTTTATTATTGTTTATTGGCCTAAAAACATTGTGGAATTGATAGATAGAATGCGATAAGCTACGGGATATCGATCGCGGTAATTATGAAGGGGTTTACGGTGTCAGGGGAAGCGGGGCATGAATATGGCAAACTGCGCGGAAAAGGAGAAACAGGTTAACCTGTCACATCTGCAGGGTTGGAAATATAAGCATCAGGTAACTTTGAATTGTCAAGGAATTGGAATGTCGCAACAGGAACGTGGTGTTCGTCCACCTCTTTCACCTGACTTGTCCTATAAGGGATTCATAGACATCAAAGATATATTTCCTGTGCTGTTATCACATAAGTAAATTTCAGTATAATTATGGACTTCTGTTCACTGTCGTCTGATATACGTACATACTGCAGGGTTAATGTCTTAAATTTTAAACGATAATTTTATCTGGTGCCAGCAGAGAATTAAGGTACTCTGGCTTATTAAACTAAGGTCTCGTTTGTTATAAGAAAAATAAAAGGCATTAAGAAATGGAAATGAATAGCTTAGCTTTCTCATTAGAGAAGATATCAAACAGTAATAAGTCAGTGCAGGCGCTAAGGCGGCAAATTCACAATGCATAAACTGAATTGTGGACTTTAGATAAACAGTGGTGAGTGTTTTAATTTCCAAACTGTACTACCCTATTTTAATAACAATGCTAATTACCTCTGATAATAGCAACGGTTTAAACTGGCAAAAGACTTCAAAACACATAGTATATAGGGGTGAAAAATATTCTCCATGCTATGATTTATTTTTTTTTTTTTTACTGCAGTTGAAATGAAAATCAGACGAGGCATTGTACTGGCAGCAAAGGTTTCACCTCAGGTGCAAACGTTCATTCCTGCACGTGGGCTGAGGTGACACCGTTGCCGATAAAATCCCTGCTCCTTCCACAGGTTCCAATTAACCCCTTAGATGCATTTAGATAAAAAATCTGAGTGTGGAGCTGCCCAGTTTCTCCCCAGAGTCTTACCAGCCTGAGGAGGAGTCAGTTGCATCATAGACCCGGAGTTTTCTGGCAGAGCGGCACTCAGAAATCCACCCAGAAGCAATATCCCCCCCCCCCACGTGCCTTGCTTGAAAGACAGCTCACTTCCAGCCTTTGGTGGGGGCGGTTAGTCTACTGGGATCCAGGCTCTTCTCCAACACCAGGTTAAACATCTGAGATACAGCCAGAGGTAGAGAGGATTTCCCTTTATTCCGCCGTGTTACCCCCGTGCCCTTAAAATCAAAACAAGAACTTAGAGAAGCGACGTGAGCCACAATCACTGTGCAGTTAACGTTAGACTGAGCAGGGGATAAAATTGAACATTTTTGCCTTTTTTTGGAATGTATTCCATTCTTCAGAAAGTTTTACTGTTGGCTTAACTTACATATTATGAGGAGACAAAATTAATAGGTTTTGTGTTGTAGATTTTCGCCCGACTTGATTTTGTAGGGGTTTCTTTAGTGCCGAATTTAATGGTTCAATCGTGGTTTGATTGGGGTACTCAATTTTGGCATAGAAAATAGAGGGAAAATAGAGGGGCTTTTCAATTGCCCCACAGAGTGAAAAGTCAGATTGGTACCTGAAAATCAATAGCGAATTACAGGCTGCTACCTTGCTGTGTCGTGACACTCCGGGGGCCGGAGTCGTGTCGGTCGAGATGGGGGACGTCCGTTAAGCACTTTCTTCAGCGGAAGGGAGCTCAGCCCCCTGGACAGCAACCAGCTAGCCTTCCCACTCTGACATGAGCTGGCTCTCGTCTCTTTCTCTGTCACGCAGCCCTTAGGGGTGACTGAGAGACACACGTCGTCAGATATACGAATCCCAGGTAGAGCTCATCTGTCTTTAACATAACGAGTAAACACCAAGGCTTAAGAAATCCTCAAGCGTATGAGACCAGCAGGATTCTTGCATGTGTGCGTTTCTGTCCCGATTGCTTTTGCTTTCATTCAAATGAAGCTTTATTTACCATTTGTACACGAACAGGTAACTGAAATGTGCAGATCTCATCATTCTCTCCTTTTTTTACCGTGGAAAAAGTAAAGCCTGTAGTCTGAGCACAGGGTCAGCTGTCCATCTGGCAGCCCAGAAGCATTTTTACAGGGGTTAAGGACCTTGCTCAAGGGCCTGCTGAAGATGCGGCTACTCTGTCGAGCATGGGATTTGAACCGGCGACCTTCCGAGCACAAAACAAAACTGAAACGAAACTGAAAAGACATTTTCATCCAGAAAGTAAGCACATGTACTCATATCTATCAATCTTCCGTACCTGCTTATCTCATACAGGGTCAAAGTGAGCCAAGGGGCTACCCCAGAAAACATGGGGCTACCCCAGAAAATGAGGGGCTATCCTAGAAAACAAGTGGTTACCCCAGAAAACATGGGGCTACCCCAGAAAACAATGGGCTACGCCACAGAATGAGGGGCTACCCCAGAAAACATGGGGTTACCCCAGAAAACGAGGGGCTATCCCAGAAAACAAGGGGTTACCCCAGAAAACAATGGGCTACCCCAGAGAATGAAGGGCTACCCCAGAAAACATGGGGCTACCCCAGAGAACGAGGGGCTACCCCAAAAAACATGGGGCTACACCAGAGAACGATGGGCTACCCCAGAAAACAA
>JAODUD010000050.1:2584677-2600482 GCA_026784285.1 Stomatorhinus walkeri | reverse complement strand
GGCATCAGGAGTAACCGGCTCGCAGGTATAGCAACAGCACTCAGTCATCACAATGTGAATTGCCAACAATAGATGACAATCAGTCCACGACCCACACTCAAGGTCTTCACAACCATCGTATTTTTCGAGCTACTGGATGCCAGAAAAAAACGTGCATCAGTACAATCATTGTGTCTTGAAACCGGGTGATGCTGAAAGGGTACATTAGACTGGGGAAAACCCAGCACCAGGTACACACTTGTTTGTTAGGTCTGAGATTCCCATCCTATGCCTTATATAATATACAACATGCGAGACCCATGGAGCCTGTATGTGAATTAAGAGATACCGGCACTTTCAGGAAGGCGCAGAATAGATGCCGGGCTCGTGTCTGAGTAGGAGGTGCAAACGACTGGGCATCTGAACAGAAAGCCGCACGCAGGACTTCGGTTTGCCAAAATGGAGCAAGAATGGTCATGTGGTCGACTTCTGCAGCTCAACCGTGGCCTGATCTGTTATCGAGGGTTTGCATGCTGTGAGGTGACACTTTTTGAAAATCTATTAGTAGGGATGTCCTTTTGTCATTATGCACAATGCAGGCACAACTTCAGTGTAAAAGACAATCTTTTTCTGAGATTTTGTCTTTAAACAATGTGGCCATTTGAAATGATTTAGTTTACATCCAACTAAATTAAACTGAAGCACCACAAATTTTACTGTTAAATTAAATAATTTCAGCATACATTTGCTCTAATATCTAACCCTGCTTCAGAAGTATAATACAGAATAACAGAAGGCAAGCAACATGTCTTAGCTGCCTGTAAATATGTCATTTGTTTTAAGGTTTCCAATATTTTTTCATTTCAATCATGTTTATGGTCCTTCTTATTTGTCCCCATAATTACTGGTAGGAGGATCAGACGCAGTAACAGCAACTTGACAAAAACTGTAATGTCCTTCAGTAATGGTTATTTGGGAAGGGTGAAGATTGATTGACAATTTCCCCATATTTTTATCTTTGACTAATTGCATTGGCTAGTATTGATGGACTCAAAAGATCGATGCCGTCAGATTTTTCCTCTTAAATTGTTATTGATTTTTGTGCGATTTGCTTTCCAAAACACGGCTTGGAGGCCGACGCACTTTCCGTTAAGCCTGTGGCGGCTCAGGAGACGGAACGAGGATGTTTTACAGTTAAATCTTTAGGTCAAATAGTAAAATAACTTTTATTAAATAATCAAGAAAAAAAACAGAATTTTGACTACAGAATTCTCACTACAAGCACTCCTATTCATTCTTTTTGACAGAAAAGAAGAAAACTGTTTTGCCACGTGAAATGGCAGAAAATAAAACAGACAAAAGGGCAATAGGAACAACGGAGACTATTGATGCCTTTCTTTGTGTCAAAGGATTCTTTTTTCTAATCTTCTAGTGCTATGGGGACTTTGCGAAGAGGGTGGAAGCAATTCTGATTCTTTATTTCACCTGCAGACAACTAAATCGATCCTTGACATCGCTGCACCTGCTCCTGACTTCTCCAGAAGTGGTTTTGCTATACTGCCATTGTCTAATGAGGCCATTTAAGCAAGGCTACTGCAAAGGAATATAATGATATTGCCAACAGCTCTTACTTTGTACCTGAGGACAGGACCAACAGTCCATGACATGGATAATTGATATCTTGTCGTGTTTGTCTTGTCTGCTGGGAGCAGATTTGGCTACTTTTTGCGCAGTTCTTTGCTGACTGGAAATCCTAACAGCTTTTAGAAAACTGTGCATATATTTTTTTCAGTTACTTTTACCTTTATTGAGTGAATAATTTTTTTTTAAAAAGATTACGTTACTTTAACAGCATTAATTATTTACAGTAGGGGTCACCAACATGATGCCCCCAAGGGCCAAATGAGTCACCCGCGGACCTGTTCTAAAAATAGCACAACTCAGCAGTGAGCAGCGTCTAACATTTTATTTTATCCTGCTTCTATTCTTCTATTTGCATTTATATAGATTTTAAAATGACAATATCTTAAAAAAAAAGCATTTAAAAACATGTTTATTATACATGAAGTTTAGGTAAACTAGTTTAAAGTTGAATATTGATAATATCTGTTTCCCACCTTAAGTCATTGTTGATAAAATCATAAATGTTATGAGTGATCTTCACATAGATGAGTATCAATAATCATTAATAATAATATATAACTAAATATAAACTGAGCAAATTTGTTATTTAAGAAGAGTTTTCCAAACTGGTAGCCCTTCGTTTGGCTCAGAACCCGTGAGGTAGCTCTGTTTCAAAAAGGTCGGTGCTTATCTCCAAGTAATGATGGAGTTACATTCCAATAAACCTATGGTAGGGTGAAATAGCTTTTTAATACAGTACACCTAACCTAATGAACACCATAGCATAACCTTACCCACCTAAAACATGCTAAGAACATTTACATTAGCCTACAGCTAATGTAAATCATTAACACAGAGTATATTTTACAATAAAATGTTGAATGGCTCATAGAATTTATTGGATAATGTACTGAACGTGAAAAATATTTATCTATCTGAAAGTCAAAATACCGTAACATGAACCATCGTAACTCGGGAAGCATCTGTACTCAGTGTGCTTATGGATATGAAACGTGTTTCAGTGAAATTCAAAATTTAACATTTCGTTTAAGGCGATTCATATTTAAGCAGTAAAAAAACACAGACTTGCTGAAATTAATGTGAAAGCATGGAAACACATACACAGAAGGAATGTGTTTAGAATTTAGGATTGTCCAGCACAGTGAGTAATGCATCCTGCATCTTTTTCCTGCCTGACCGTGTTTATTTAGGATCCAGTGACTGACAGACGTCTGGTCCAACAGTCCCAAAAACCTCAGCATGCACAAATTTCAAGTGCCCTTAAATACCCAGTCCTAGATATGGGGTAGCTTCTTTTAATTTACTTCTTCTTTATTTTCAGCTTATCCTGTGTGGCAAATAGTGGGCAAAAATCAAGTTTAAATAAACCTTTTGCATTATAGTATTTTTAAATGCAACTAACAGCAACATTAAAACAACGGGGATAACTTTCCTGAAAAAGCCTTAGAGTTTCCACATATTTATTCATACTCCTGAAAAAAAAACGGCAGCAGTTATGGAAAGGGATGGGAAAGCTATATGTGGTTGGCCTAATGGGTAGGGACATGCATTTGCAATTAAAAGATTGCTGCTTTGAATCCCTGAGCAAGAAACTGCTCTCTGGGTGCTGGCTTGGCGGGGGGGGGGGGGGGGGGTGGGTGGTTAATTTGCTCCCCCCCCCCCCCCCTGTTGTGACATATGGGCATGTTTCTTTGTTGTGCACTGTGTGATATGGTGTGTCAACAATGACAACGAATCACTTTCCCCCTTCGCTATAATGCATGTAGATGTCTCCATTTTATAAAGACTTCCCGTGCTCTCCACGGCTGTTTTGGTGGAGCTTATTGCAGACAATGGAGCAAGCTGTAGGTGTGTGGTACTCGTTTGAACCTCTGAATCTGGCCATTATAGACGAGGGGAATAAACTTGCAGAGGGAAAAAGCATGCATGCAATTTGGATGCAGAACATTTTCAATGAGAATAAGTGTCAGCGGAATGTGGCGTCACAAAACAGCTGCACACCACTGGTGCACTTAACAACCAACAGCAACCTAGTAGCCAGCAGGAAGAAGGAAACTAAACTGGATTTTGGCGGCAAAATTACGATTGCGAAGTAAGAACTGCTTATCATCACCAAACACAGAAATGCCCATTTAAAACAGGCTGCCGGCAATGGGATGGAGCCAGGATAATTTGGCAATGGTATCAACATTTACAGGAGGAATGAGAAGATGAAAGGGTGCATAGAAAAGGAGATTCACATCCAGAGATGCGGCACACGCCTCGCCCAAACAAGCTAACTCATATTTATTGAAGAAGTTAATCGATATTGGCTGCAGCTAGGTCTCTCTTCTGTAACGCGTGGAAATATCCTGCCTGGACAGAATAAAACTGCCAACATGCTGGGTACTTCACTGTCTAAGGGAAAGAATCTTGTCAGGTCGAGTCAATAAGCGAATTGAGTCCAGCCAAACATGACGTCGGCTCTCAAAAAACAAGCAATGACTGAAAACAACTTGTAAAGCGGCGGTAAAGAAAACATAAACAAGAGTTTGCTAATTCCGGGGTTATGTCAGCTTGACAAATTTATTGAATGCAAAGTATATGAGCCCACAGACACTTTAATATTATATGCTGGATAACTTATATGTATTTAATTCCATTATCTTCACCTATAGTAGAATATACAATGGTGTACAGTAAAGTATTACTATAGTAAACAATATGAAATGAATAAACCACATTAAATTAATGGGAAGAAAGAGTAATCTGTAAGTTCCCTATCTCATCACATCCAAAATAAACCATATAGCAAAAAAGCAACTTTGACTCATAGAAACTTTCACAGATCGTTTGAAACCGCAATTTCCCCCCAAATTAATCATTTTTGTGCTGAATACCGTTTGAAGCATACACAGCAAACGTCTTAAATGGTGTGGACATTTGGCTCCAGAAACTATTATAAACAATATATGATGCGATGCAACTTTATAATTACATAACTTGAAAGCAATAAATAATTTAGGTATACCTTTGCAAATAAACTTTACCATGATTTTTTTTTGGAGAAAAAGAAAGTTACGCAGATATTTAAAACTACATTGAATAAATACTAGTTACACACTGTCATCATTATTTAACCGTTTCGTTATGCTTCATTCGCCACTGAACTTAGGAACCCATTATTAGTCATTATTATTTCAATCAGTATTAACAAAATAATGAGAAATCTACTTAACCGCACGCTGCTACCAACGACATCCATGAGTGAAAGCGGAAATCAGTTATTTTTTGCATGTCGTGTGATAAGTAAAATAGTTGTTGTTAATTGAAAGTTTAGTAAAAATCCATGTCTGTTCCAATAGCTTGCTTTAATTTTGTTCCAAATCACTGGAATTAAACCAACCTCTGTATTACAATAAAAAGTAAACAAAAATAGTTTTCTTATACTCCTGGTAATAGACAGACACCACCGATACGCGATTACAGGATTCTGACGCGCCGAAAACAGCACGCTTTCCCTGCTTTTAATAGTTGTGTTTGACACTTTTGAGTGGAATACTCAAAGGCGTCCGCGAGTAACAAAAATGGGCCAATAGCGTGCCGACGTTGCCGAAGTGGGCGTGCCAAGGAGACGGATTACAGCCAATTGGGTGAAAGCGTCCAATGCAAAGCGCTAGAAAGTACTATTACTAGGGTATACTTCCGCGTACTTGCGCTATAATGTATATTGAAGGGCTGCTGCGCAACATAGGGCGGAGAGGTATATCGCTGCTGTGATACGGCTCTATATATATATACACGGACGGGACCACCTTCCCTTTAAAGACACCCTCTTTCTTACTTTGCTTTCTTTCAGTCAGTGATGTCGCTTGTTTTGGTAGCGAACCTATAGAGGCAGAAGTCGCTTCTTTTAGATTTTCAGTCCTTTTATTTATTCGGTTTTGTTATGTGTTGTTAATTTATATGTGCGTGTGTCCCATTTGTTTTTATTTTTAATAAATATTTTATTTAATGAATTGTGTTCATTTGTGTTCGAATTTTTTATCCAAGTAATTTTGCTTTTTTATGCTGCTTATTATTTGAATGTGTATTTGTTGAAACAGTGCTATATTTGGCTAACACTAAGGACATCCTTAACTTTCATTAGAGACGGTAAGGCGTTTTTAAAGTTTCTTCTTAAAGAAATTTGTTGTGATGCTGACATTTAGGTGGCCGGGTCATTGGTTCACTTGTTCATTGCCATTACGTCTAAATTGTAGCGATATGTTTACTTGACAGCGGGATCGTAACTAATATTGCAGCCAGTGTTTAATTCTGTAGCTCTTCGTATTTTGTTTCTTCGGGTGTTTGAATGACACTTGATTGAAGTTGGGATGCAGGAGTTACGCTGCACGCAGTGCGCATATGCGTCGGTTGCTCCATCATCCATAAGGTTACATTGTATCAGTGGTGTGACAGATGTAGATCGCAGAGCTTCTTGGTACAGATATAATGTATATTACGAAGAGTCTGCGTTTTTTCCTTTGTGCATTTCATTTTTTTTCGGAGAGATACAAGAATGCACGGAGCCGACTCTTAACTCTACCTTGCCAGACGTGTCATGGGCGAGCCGATCTGAAAGCGCTGCACGCAGGATGGACAGCGGTGTCCCGGTGAACACGCCGTAGCCTCATAGTCACAATTAATGTAGTGATTCCAATGGCTGATGATAACGCTACCTGCACATGTGGGGTGACCACGAAGTGGCGTTGCGGATTTATTTCTGCACAATCTCTGTGCTGCTTCGCTCTCGATAACGTTTTCTGGTGAGCACCTTTTAATGACAAACATCAGAGCCACGTTTGACGTCTTAATCATTCAGGACATTTTTTTTAAATCGCAACCCCTATATGTAGCGCAATGCGTATGGCCCTGCTTCCAATCCCCACGTTTACTGCCATGTAGGTGCTGGTCGAGACTCTGAGCCACGTTTCCCAGCCCCTGGCTGATTAAACTCTTGCATTAATGGCTGTATGGTGATTATACGGACACCGGTCAGGCACTTGGCCATATTTATTCCTCATTGCAAGTTAATCCGTAGCACAGACCCTTCGGTTTGCTCCTGGTATATCTCCATCTGGATCGAAGGCTTCCGACCCTGCACCCAGCATAGATACTCTGTGCTTGATTGCTATATTGAAGCCCGATTGTCTTAATTAGTCATTACTAATGTAGCGTCGGTGCGCCAATTTCCCGCCGCTTACTCCTTCCTTCCACCTCCGTAAGTCTGCAATGAAGACGGGCGACGGGGAGCTCGGCGTGCTGCGGCTCCCTTACAGTTATTACTGAGCAACTTATCGTAGGAGTGAAGGTACGTAGTGCATAAATGCCCCCGGGGGCCATTAACTAACGGAGAAGTTTGCGTAGCTAAATACACATGGCGCAACCGACGTGTAGCTCCTACATCATAACTAAAGGTTCACCCCCAAGACGTTTGCATGCAGGATAGGCGGCGAGGCGTCCGCATGCCGTGTCAGTCTTTACTACTCGATTAAAAACCGAATTTTCGCTAATTACCCCTGCAAAGTTAATGCCTGCTTCTTTATGCAGGGCTCCGGGGAGCGGAGGGGAGTCGCGCATGGGCGCGGCAGGCAAGCGCCGGGAACGGGACCGCCGCCGTTTAACACCCGATGGACGACACTTGTATTAGAAATATGCGTGATTAAAAAAATATATATATCTAGGTACTAATATGATGCAAGATGTTTAGGTGTCGGGGGTCTTTGGGCTGCTTCTTTACAGCTTAGTGCGACTAGGTGATATAGACAAGTTGGCAGTCAGGTGTTTTCTTTGGTAATTTGTAGTAACCTGCGCTTTCTAAATCACTAGTACTGGTTAATGTAACCGCAATAAAGGTTTAATCTGCTTGAGTAGATTACCGGCACCTGTGTGTGTGGCGTGGGAAGTTAGGGTTAATCTGAGTGGTTTAAAAAGTAGCGGCCTAAGTGAATATATTTCTAACCCGTCAGTGTGTTGTTTAAATGGGCGGTAAAGTTTTCCTTAACACATCTTATTTTAAGTAAAACATCGCTTCAAGGGGTTTTAATCGGTTGACACCGTGTTGCTTTGTTGCTGAACAGTTGGAGAGGAAATTAACACACAGTGACGCAGATTCTGACATCAAATGCAGCTCGCAGCCATTATTACGCCACATGGATCCAGTTTGTATGTGAATTTGATGTATTTTTTTAGTTGTATGAAATCTTTACCGCTTAGACCTGTTCGCAGACACGATGTGAAGTGAAGAGCTGATTCCATTTTGCAGTCTGACTCCAGTCTGTGTATTTTGGATCAGAAATGTCTGTGCAGGTGATGGGGGCGTTTTTAACAATTTACCTATAGCAAGTTATGATAAAAATGCCAGAAAATGGCAGGCCTTTTATTTTGCAGGGAACGTGAGTTATGTATAAATATAATTTTAAATTTGGAGAGATTTTGCCTGCTGTTTAAGGTTGTTGCTCACGTTTCCTGCGTTTGGCTAATGCCTGCTTCTGACCCGAGCAACTGACCGCTGACGCCTGTCCGGTGTCCGGGAAGCGTGTGACGGACGTTTATTAGGACCGGCGTTCACAGCGCGCGGCCCTGTCGGTGCTGCCGCCAAAGGACTAGCTGCAGTACTGACTTTATTAAAATAAATTTGACTGAATTTGGAGGTAGTGATAAACGCTATTACCATATCCTCCAGGTCTCTTTGGCTGCCTGTTTTCTGCGCTCCTCTGTTTCCATAATGCGTAGGCCTGTAGCGTAATGCTATTTCTCGCCCCATGTTGAAGGACAGTCCCTAATTTGAAGGTGTGTTCAAGGCATTCGTCGTGATAATGTTCAGTAGACCAGTGACTTTTTTTTTCTCTTTCTTTTCTTATCCTCTAAAGCAGGGGGAAAAGCCGTAAACCATAATTGGTCATATGGGAAATAGGGACGTTAACAGAAACCGTAGCTGTGAATGTTTGTTTTTATTGTTGTAATTTGTGCCACATCTGTGGCATTCGGTGCTGAAAATTGTAAAGCTGGTGGAGGCCTCGCCTCTCAGTCCTTTGAAGCTTGGCCCTTAGCACTGAACTCTACCAACAGTCTCTGGGAAACTCTGCATGTACTAAATCCCTAGGAGATGTGGGTGTCTCTGAACCATCCCTGCAGTTAATGTAATTGTCTGTCTCCTTGCTAAGCATCACTCAGTAGCGCTTAAATGTCTTTAACGGGCATTAACACCGCAATGCAACATCATATCAACCCAGGTAGCATTTAATTAGCTTTTATTTAAAACTGCTGAGGGTTGAGGTACAGTTACTGATGGATTTGCTGTCGTGTAGGCCAAGGAAGATCTAAATGCATCATTACAAGAGTGCAGTCTCTACATACCTGTTCATGTGTGGGCTGTCGATTCAGAATAACCACCTATCGTAGCTGTGGATGAACCCGACGTAAACATTAGATGTGTGAGGTTGTTCTGGTATGCAACTCGGGGCTAGTTGTGCTGAGGGGTTTTCTCAGTAAAATTTAGCAGGGGTACCTGGCCCAAGTGGTGGGACTTTGGGGGGGGGGGGCACCTTAATGATTTTCCAGGGCATACCTTTATGTAAAATATCACTCCTTTTGCTTGATGTGAGTTTAAGACTGTGTCTGTAAAAGTGTTGCCTCTTTTGGGGGCATAGAAACTGTCTTGGGGTGCGGACTGGCTTCATCCTGGGCCGGAGGCCCAGAAGCGTATGTGCCAAGCTCTTTTAGGCGGCTGACAAGTCTTTCGTATTTACCGTGTTGGTGCAGTGGGAGCAGGATGGGCAAATGGCGTGCGCGCGTGTTTGTTTTGTGACAATATGCTCGTGAAGAATGCGCAGATTGTTAGCAGTTGTCTGTGGTTTTGTTTTTCCGGCTGCATAACTGGGCAGCGATTTCTAGCGTTAAACTCTGTGACTCGTCAGCGTCTCCCACACCGGCTTTCGCCATCTGGCTAGATGGAGCTGCCTCCCCTGAAGGAGAGCCGCTGACAGAGCGGCAGGGCCCGTGCTGCTCTGAGAGGCAGTGAATTATGCAGCCGTCGTTCTCTTTAGCCTCTTGTCCGTGACGGTGTGGGATCCTCACGGGGGCGACGCGTCGCTGAGGGCGTCTCCCGCCTCTGATTGGCTGCCAGAACTGGGCCGTGCGCCGCTTCTCTAGACGTGAACTTCTTAAATCGCCGTACTCCACCTGTCACTGGAGACTGGGGAGGTTCAGACGGGTGCCCTTTAATACGGCGAAATCGCAGCGGCGCTTCGAGCACAGATGTGTCTCTTTATGGACTGTCCATAACTGTTAAGGATGGGAGCTAGTGCGCGCTGCACGTGGGGTTGTGTAAATGAGTGGCTCTCGGCTGTGTGCCCGACAAGCCACGCTTCTGCTTGTAAACCTTCGTTTCCATCCAGCATGCAGAAAATTTCGGTTCATCAGCTGGTTACAGTGCTTGAGGCCTGGCTTAATGGGACCTGCAATGCGGTATAACTGGTGACTTAAATGCGAATCCTACTCCGTACATTTCTCTTTCCTGCCAAGCTTGAGAAATTCCTGAGAACACATGGGGTTTTGATGGCCGTTCACCAGTGCGCCCATCTTCTTAATACCTTCCTACAGCCATGTCACTGTTGTGCTATGAGGTTCTCAGATGAGCTCGACAGGGCAAGATGATATGTTAATGTGTGGCAACAGTCTCCAGAAAGGCGAAGTGCAGAAAGTCGTGGGAGAAACTGAGTTTGGGGAGATGCTAATGCACACTAGCAGTGAGGGAACATAACGTGATAAACACGCACACGTGCAAGACGAGGCATATTGTGCACTGCGGATGTGCAAGACAAATAGTCTTAACAGCGCGTACATGTGCTGTACGTATTCATAAAAATGTGGCTTGCCGTCATCCTTTCGAAATGCTTTTTTAAAAATCTGTCACCATCCTGAACACATTTTGACAGGTTCCTGGAAGTGCCTCGAACTCAACAAAGGCAAACTGTAGCCTAACGCGCATTACATGAGCCAAATTGATGTGCTGCTGTTACCTTGTGTCGTCTCGGTGAACCGTGGACCAAACGGAACCAAGGCGCGCTTGGGCTCTGTGTGAGGGGAGGAGGGGTGGAACCATGCAGGTTCACTTAAGGACCATAAGCCCCCGTACTCGCTGCGGTAGAGGTCTTTTTTTTTTGTGGCTGTCCAAAAATGCTGTCCTCTCAGGCAGGATATCGATGAGGCTCTACATGGGCAGTATCGCAGGTCTGGAAGAATGCGTTCCTGTGCCGTTAGGGGCCTTCTCCAGATCTCTAAAGGAGGTGGACCAGCACCGCATCTTGTACAGTTTCATGTCGTCTCCATTTCAGTCATTCTCCTTCAGAATGAGTGCTTCTCCCAGGGCTTCGATAAATTTCGTAATGTTCAATCAGATTTGAATCTGGTACTTTTTGACTTCTTTCTATATCTATTCTCTGTCAAAATCAATATTTCTCTGCATTTATAATAAAAAAAATGCTTTTTTTCATTAACCAAATGACTCAACCCTGAACTGCTGCAGGGCCCTGATAAATGGCTAACCCTGTGCTCTGGCCTCAATCTGCTTTCATCTGTATCTAATACTAGACTAAGGTTTTTACAAATCCAATCAAATTGGGGGGTCTTTGGGTTGCTTTATGTACTTTTATATGTACATACTTTGTGCTAGTAAAGCTATCCTAATTATTTTTTGCACTAGCATGGTCCACATGTTTACTACTCAACCTTGGGCCAAGTAAGCTTTGTGGGGCGCATCTGCTCCTGGTGAACTCGCCGTCTAGGGCGGAGCCTCGAGCGTCCTGGCTGTTGGATTCCTCCAGACCTTCTATGGTTTCTACAGTTTGGAATAGGTTTTAGCTTATCTGAATTATTTATGCGGTGCTACCTGGGTATGTTCCTGCCTGTGCTGCAGACTTCTACAAGCCCTCGTTCTAAGGGCCAGTGTAATCGCATTGATTCCTTTATTTCACGGCACCCCTGCCGCGGTCGCGTGGCTCTTAAAAACACCGCGGCCCGTTCCAGATAAGCCGGATCTGTCGGCACCGTTCTCGACGTACCCAGCCTGTCGGTGAAGCTCCCCATCTCGGTGAAGCAGCATTGGGGCGGTGGGGTTTGCCAGGTGCGGCCCACGGGGTTGCCAGGTTGGGGGCCCAGGGGCTTGGCCGTCCCTTTCGAATCAGTCGCCTTTCCCGACGGCGCCGGAGCCAAACCACGAGCAGCTGGCAGAAGGCTGATGGGCTTCAGCCAGGGATCTGCCCGTCCAAGTGAAACCGAGAAGGTAGACAGCTTCGGCAGATAAAAATCCTGCTAGAAGACCCCCACACACCCCCCACCTTTTTTTCTTTTTTGCTCCAGGGAGGTAGTGACACAGAAATGCCAACAACTATAGGGTGGCCGCCGACCGCAGATGCCCATGCCGCTTAGGAGGTTGGGCGACTTGTTGGGGTCGCCAGGCTCTTTCGAGTGTTTATCTCCTAATAAGAATTAGTGCCTCATAGCGGTGTGTAAGTAGGCCACTGCACATTTGTTTTTTGAATTGAAAGTAGGCCGTGTTTGCAGAGGTACTGTGGTCTCCTCTGGCTCTCGGATCCCTGAAATGAGAGCCCATCTTGCGGGGTTTTATTTTAGTTCTTATAGACACAAATCTGAGAATTCATTTCTTGGATATTTTAGGATATTTAAAGGGCCGACCGCCTCTCAAATCCTGGACCACCGTCGGTTTGGATGCGCGCGGCCGTGGCGCCTCTCCCCGCCGTAAACCGCAAAACGAATCTCATTTTTCGCCTGGCAGGGGTGTCTATCTTTGGAGTCGCATCACAAATTGAACGACCCGAGGGGTAGTTCTTCTGTTCGAGACATCAGTGGTGCCGTTTCCATCGAACGCGAGTGGAATCGTCTGAACAAAGCGATTTTTGTGCTTTTGGGTCCGGTCTGCTTTTCATTGTTGTTCGATCTCTTATCTTTGCCTCTGAAGGCAGCCCTAATCCGTGGGGCCCCTTCTGTGAGAGAGCAGAGCCCACAGCACCCCTATATTTGAGCAGTGTGGCCCTCGGGGTCCACTCCACCTGGCTGCTTGTCGAACTAATTGGTCTGGTACTGATCCAGTGGTATTTTGAGGGTTTTTTTTTTTTTTTTTTTTTGCCGTCAGCCCCATGTCACCTTCATTCCACTTGTGAAATTCCGTCTAACTGTTCATGCCATTTTTAATACGGCTCCTGCTGGTGACGATAGAGTGGCCTGCAGTGGCTGGCTCAGCTGGTCTTCAGCCATCTTTAGTGTTTTAATCAGCCTGTAATAGTTTAACAGGCATGCTTTTCATCTGCGGGTAATAAAAAGGAACATCTGCATTGGGCAATCTGATCGCGCTGGGGCCATAATTAAATGTATCTGATTTTGACCATTACGGGTACCGTGAACGTGGCATGGGGGGGGGGGGGGACTTTTATAGATCAATGATGTAAAAACACTTTGAATTATTACCTGAATAAATCAAGCAATTTAGGCCTAGTTGCTCATCAATAATCCTTTGTTGCCTTGTGAGTTCCTTGTGACTGTTGCCCACCGCTGCTCTAGTTATCCCAAAAGGTTTTTGCTGCAGCTCCATAATTTGGATTAGAGGACTGATTGGCTGAAGAGTCCTCACACCTGGGTTTGAACAGCTGACCTACAGGCTATCCTAAAAACCTGCAAACAGACCGGGCCTTTGCGGATAACATTGGCCAGCCCTGAACTAGAGTCTTCTGCATCAATACAACATGGAACTAACAGAGTGTTGTGACCTGGTCGACTGAGAACCATCTGTACTTAATGGGTTTTTGCTCCTTCAGAATTGCTGTGGAGTTTGCATGTGTGCATCTACACCCATAACCTGTTAAGCTGCTGGGTAGCATGGATATTCCCATTAACGCGGCCCCTCTGGTGGTGTTTAATGAAAGGGGAGAAGAGGGGGAAGCCCTTTTCTTTGGGTGAAGTGGCAGTGTCCACATGTATGTGCGCATTTTCCCCATCAGTGACGGTGCATCTTTTGAAAATTTGATTTCATGAGCGTGAAACACATTTTCTCAAACTACTTTACAAAATAAACCTAGAACAATGTATTGAGGCACCACTGACAGATTTAAACCTATCTTTACCCAGCAGTCAGTGAATGGTTTAATGTTTTATAAGGACTTTCATGGATTGACTGTCAACAAAATGCAAACCTAAACTCAATTAATGATGTTAGCTAGCTAGCTAACTAGCTACAAATATTAAGTTATAAGGTTATACAAACAGCTGTATGAATAAAAATGTTAACCAGTATAACATAAATACTAGTTAGATGATTTCAGAAAACCATCTTGTGATTGATCAGTAGATTGGATGCATTCCATCTATAGTAAGTCATAATGGCTAAATATTCCAACGAACATGGTTTTTGTCAGACACCACCCGTATGCTAGCTGTAGGGCGTACATGTGTGAAACGCAGACTGAGATGAACCTTTGTCGAGTGACCACTTTTTATGTTTTATGCTATTTTTTTGTTTGTTTAAATCCCTTTTTCTTGGGATAGACACACACCCTACTTATTGGTAAAATGTGAGCCTGGAGAGTGAATCTTTTTCATCGTTTGACGCCGTGTTAATTTTCTGCGTGGTGGTTAGCCGTTTCCATTAGAGGAACGGGCATCGAGTCCAATGCGGCCTCCGGCTCAGCCTGGCCTTTGTGGGGTTTTTTTTTTTTTTTCTTCTCCTGTTCTCATCCCTGAAGTTTTGGTTCTTCTCAAAAGAACCATCTCTAAGAAAAACTGAGGCTGAAGATCTAATTTTACACAGGACCTCGCATCTGTGATGACTTCAGAAGGCTTATGCAATGCTTTGCCCAAGATGCACTTGGTGCCGTTGGGAAAAGTTACAACCTGGTTTGACGTCTATGTTAAATCCTATTTAACAAAGAATTAAAATCTGTAACCGGAAGGGATCTTTTTTTTTCCTTTTGCCTTGAATTTTTCTTAGTTGTGGTTGTAGAAGTTCCATTTTGGCACCATTTGCCGCAGCGTGGAGCGATCAGGCTTACCCAGGTTGTTTTAATGTTATATAATCATCGAGCATATAAGCATGGCTTTTACACTGGTCCAAATCGCCCGATTTAAAACACAGCAGTTGTACACTGGTGTTGCTCTGTGCATTTTAGTGTCTATCTGGGTACCTGTTCTGTTGCACAGTCCCGAAAGAGGGCAGGCATGTCGAATGCCAACGGTGTTCAAAAATAATCCCATTATGTAATGCAGGTGGTAGGTACACTGTGCAGAACCTAAAAGTTGACTGTGTCAGTGCAGTTTAAAATGGTCACAAGTCTGACCAAAGCAGCATTAACGATGCAGTAGGTCCATACTTGCATAGAGCGTGCATTCGATCTGCCTATCAGGCTGCCCTGCAGATACTCTGTGTGCCAGGTCACACCTGGGTCAGCGTAACTGTTTGAAAGATAAATGATATATTCCGTCTAAGAAGGAAGCGTTAGGGTATGTTATGCATCTCCCAGCTCCTATTCAACTGTTCGAAGTTGGTTTTCCAGGTTAGTTCTTGGGTCTAATGCCTTTTTAGCCAGTGATTTCATCTGAGCCATGGTGCGTAGATGTTTGCTTTGCTGTTCAGCTGTCCTCTCCATACCCAAAGGTTATGTTGGGACGGAACCCGGTCTACATAGCATGACTGTGGGGCTCCTGAGATGTCAGTACTAGTTTTGGCTGAATTTAACGTTCTGGTAAAGATCTCGTACATATGCTTTATAATCCCAGAGTGTGAGGGGTAATGCAACACATTGGACGACATCCCAGCAGACACTCACAGGACCGAAATCGCACATTTATTCAAAAGTGTCTGCTCAGTAGAACAGGAAACAAATGTGGTGTGAGTCTTTTTTTTATGGCATGTGCGTGCTGTGCTATACAGCACTACGATTTATTATTTTTTTTTTTTACAAGGTTAATTTTATCGTGTTTTAAAACAGTTTGATCATGCAATCTATTGGTGTGAGCTGGCGATGTCTAGCCTCACCTTGCCTTGTCACCTGCCTCTATTCTCCCAGCCCAAACACTGTTTATTTCTCTCCAAAAGAAGATTTTTAAATCACTTGGGCGTTGCTGGTAAAAATTAGTTTCTGTGGGGGTG
>JAODUD010000050.1:2550721-2563773 GCA_026784285.1 Stomatorhinus walkeri | reverse complement strand
TGAATTTTCGCCCCCCCCCCCCCCATAAATGGAGACCAGTATATAGAACAGGGATCTTGTTATGTAGTCGGTAAAGAGTTGATGTGGCGACGTAAGCAACAGAAATACTGCCCCCTAACTGTCACCTTTGAGAACACGACGCGATCAGGATACTACAGGTCTGAGCAGGACTGAACTCTCCCTGCCGTCTCTGTGGCCGAGATGAGCGTGCTAGCTGGAAAATGGGAGGGAGACCTCAGCAATGCGAGCCCTTGTACAGACAGATGAGGCTGGACCCAGATAAAAACCACAGAAGGAAATGGCAGTAATAGTATATAGTGGTATAAATGTGTGTGTATATATATATATATATATATACATATGTCCTACACTGACATCATAACAATTTGCTATTCCAGTCTTCAGTCGCTGAGCCTCTAAAGGTGGGACATTAATGAAAACAGAATGCGCGTCCACCACCCTCACATCACTGCAGCACTGGTGAGACGCAGGTCCTCAAAGGTACTCCAGGATACTCCAGATACACCATCTCGCACGAGTAGGTCACTTTGGACCTCGGCTTGGCAGCGCTGTTTACGTGAAGCCAATTAAAATCAATAACCAATCAGGAAGGCGAGAGGCTCGACTGAGGGAGATAAACGCGTGACTCGTCCACACCATGCCGTTGTCTTTCAGAATCATCTCTCTAATATGCTGAGGAGAAAATTGTCTTCTAGATTGTCTTTGCGACAATGAGAACAGTCCATGTGCATTTTTTTTTCTCCCCTCATAGTACTTTTTCCATTTTCGGCTTCAGTGAATTTGAAATTAAAGGAACTGATTGGTAAATGATATGCCTCGCAGGTTTCTTTTCAATGCGAAGAAAATTACAGCAAGCCTGGCGCCACTTGGCGATCAGTGCATTATTTTCATTAACCTACACGAGTGCAAAAAAAAAATTTAATTAATAAATAACAGGCCCCCAGAATGGCGGCAGTACCAACCCAACTTTAGAAATCTCACCGCGGGCTTCAGCTTAAGCAACTTACAGAAACGGCAGAGTCTTCACAATTCTGCGGACCCAAGTAGGGAGGATTTGAATGTGCTTAACTGAGCGCGATGCATGAGTTGAAGAGCAATGGGGGTTTTTCTCTCTCTCTCTCTCTCTCTCTCTCTCTCTTTGAGGACAGACAGCAATGCTGAGTTTGGGATTTGCCGTGAAGCCTTGGGGTCTTCCTGGAGATGTTGAATTGGCACACAAACACGGCTCGCCCACGCGTGACTGTGCCTCTAATGGGGGAGCCCCCATATCTCCACCCCGTCCCTTCATGTATAAATTTGCCCAGGATGTGCATTTATTTCCAACAGAAATCAGCCCATTTGAGGCCGTCGCCGTTCCCCATTCAATATCACCATCACGCTTCCACCAAGTGTCCTCATTTCAAAGGAAGTTAAATATTAGTTCAACTCAATATCCCAATCAAAACTGAAACACATATATGCTTTTCTGTTCCATTAATTCAGTGTTTTCATATAGGTCTGGCAATGTTTGATAGATATTACAAGAAAATTTAGCGAACAAGACAAAATACCGCTTGCATATAACACAGAATTAAACAAATTACAAGGACCCTTTATCGAATGGCTCATTTTCAGACTGTAAATATCCACTTAAAACGAATAAAAATATGGATGTATGTGAATATGTGTGCAGATAGAAAATGTAAAAAACTGCAGAATTTGATGGTAATTTCAGTGTTAACTTTGATGTCTCTCTAAATGACTTTAAGGCTAAATTTTCTGTGCCGATACTTTTCCCCTTTTGCGGATTTTTCTTCCTCTTGACTGCACTGGAACCCGGGCTCTCCTCTCAGTCCCTCCCTCCCTCGCTGGCCCTCGCTGTACCCAGCCTCATACCACAAAGCCAGCCCTGTGCCAATGATCACTTCTTCAAATCCCCACCTCCTTCACGAGGAGCGCGGGGATATTGTTACCGCGATACTACTTCCAGCAGGTGACTCCTCTAATGGCACCAAGTTCGAGAGGAAAAAAAAACACTCTTAACATTTACTACTCTCATGGTTTCCATAGCAACACTCTCATCCCATTCTCTACTCAGAAGACAATTCATTCCCGGAAAAAGGATTCCCGGTGAGAAACCGGTAGTTCAGGTGCTGTGTCTTAATCCTGCTGTGAAAATTTCATGGCAAGTAAATAATTCTATAGTCTAGTTTCATGGAACAAAACAAGCACGGTAAACATCTTTCGGTAATCATTCAAAATGCAGAATCAAAGAAATGCCCCTAATATCCCTATAACCAGCTAAGAAAGGGTTTTTTGATACAGAACTAAAGTGCACCTCTCCAATGACGATTGTACTGGCTTTTCATGTTTTGGTTGCATCCAGCAATATAGCATAAAATAATGTTAGTCCTAGGAAATACTAACATAACTTTATGCTCCTGGTTTCCATAAAAGAAGGTTGTACATTTAAACTCACAAAAAAAGATAAATATTAATGTTGCTGGAGGCAGACTTTATCAAACAAACAAATATATATATATATATATTTCTGTGCTAGCACAGTTGAAATTCATCCATCTATCGTTTTGCTGCTAATATTGGATTGAACCCTGCTGATCAGGATTTCGGTAGGGTGGCACGCGGGGGGGTGTAGGGGGGTGTTGTACACTATCCTAGATAGCATAGAGTACAAGGGTGAGGTACACAATCACACACAGAAAGTCAATTTAATTAGCCTAAAAGGATATTTTTAGACCACAGGGCGATGATCAGAGTCCCCAGAGGAGACCTACAAACTCCACATACACTTGAGCGGAAGTGGGATTTAAACCAGTCCCATGCTGGTGAGGTGTTCTGAGCCACCCCCCCCCTACAGAAATGTCAGACTAAAATAATCACAATCATGCTGAGCACGCTTATACAGAAATGAAGAGCAATTCATGAAGCCTACTAATGCACAGCCTTTGTTAATAAAGACTCAATATTGACTAAATTAATATTACTAAATAGGGAACAATTAAGCAACAAAAACAATATATAGAAGTTATTTACTACACTGGGAAAAGAGTAATGAAGATGTTTTGTATAATGCAATAATCTTCGCCACAGATGCTAACTCTGACACGCACAGTTCAGAGTGATAACATATATCAGCTGTTTTCATGAAATCCGAACGATTCATTTACGTTTGATGCAAGTCAGTTTTAAAATGTCCTTGGAGATACGAGGCTATCCTTCTTAAAGAGAATAGGCCTGACATCAGCGTGAAGATTGAGGGAGTGGAGCTGTTCCGCCGCTGCTTACCCATCCCTCCTGTGTCTTTCCCCAGCTGGCCATTTGGACAGGAATTGCTTACACAAGTGGAAAAAAAGAGCTGTTCTCTCCAAAACCCTGCTGTGCTTGATTCAGCGTTTAGCTTTCAGTTATTGCTGGAAGCATCCAGATCTTCGTCTTCATATCGGCCTTTGCATTGTTCACACAACATACAAGTAAAAAATGTATTTTATATGAATAAAAATAGACATTAAGGCTGTTTCTCAACTATTGGAGCACATGTTGCTCCAATTAGGGATAAATGACCTTCATGTTGGTGTAAAACTGAGATATAATGTCTGCCAAAGTGAATCAGATTTCAACACAGTGTTTCCTGTGACCACCCAATACACCCATATATTTGTCGACCTGACCACTAGCACACCATGTTTAGCTAATCAATACCTCACTGAGTTATTTAACTAATGAAGTCAATTAAGTGAGCTGGCAGAGAAATTTAACGCACTTGGAATGGCTTTGAGGAGTCATTTTAAAAACCAAGGAATGTTCTTGTAGACATCTAATGAGATACTGGTAACTTTTTGGAGAACAAAAATTATTTTTTATCGTATTTATTTAGTTGATTGTTTGCATATATTCTAATGTTAAATGGTGCTTTTTTTCTGAGCAAATATTCACTTATTACCCAGATTAATGTCTTTAAACATTTTTACACAGTACTGTATTTCAACTGGATACTTTATTACAGCTGACTAATTATTGATGGTGTGAAGAATGTGTTTTTCTGTTATACAGAACCTCACAGGCTTAATTTGCTAAACATCCATCCAACACCTCTACATATTTGTTAATGATCATCTAAATTGAGAAAAGGAGAGGTCATAATACTGGACCTTGAGGGACCCCTATTTATAGACAATCGAGTGGAGACAGTTTGGAAAATTCAAGGATTCAGTCATAAGCCAAGCCAAAAGCTGAAATTGTATAAGAACACAGAATTTCAGTACTCTTTTACTGCATTTCCCTCCTACGACATGGTGTCACATCTGAATGCATGTTACATTCATATAGAAACAAGAGAACATGAGTGATAAAGACCTACTCTAGCTACAGGTTATGACTCATTACAGAATGATGACAGTTCTCAGAAGACACTGTAAAGTTTCATTTTTTACACCCACTTTTATCTAAAGTTCTTTTTCCTCAGTGGTCTCTCATAGCCAGCAATCCACCTTAAAGGGAAAGGAAGCTGTTTTCTTTCTTTTTTTTTACACAATAAGCTACACAGGATTGTGAAATTGATGTAGGAGTAGCTATCAATCCAGAGGATGCCACCGGCCACCTGCCCGTCTTCGTCACACCTTGAGGGACATGATCTGTGCCTGAGATACAAACTCCTGGTCATAAATGGAGCATCGCAAGGCTATAATTTGAGATGTGAGCTGAGCTGTACACCTATAATGAGTACCCTTTACCCACTCGTGAGGCACTTGTGCCTTTTTTCATTTCCTTTTAAAAAAATCTTTTTAAAATGTCTGTAAGATACTTTGAGCTGATTGCTGAAATAGTGCATTTTTTTTCATATGTATAATGAATGTTGCGATTGCGACTTCTGGACAGTTTCTCGTTTTGATAATTTGCATTGCTAGAATTACAATAGATGTCATGATTCCCAAAACCAGCCCATTGATTTTGTTGATTCCAGCTGGATGTATTGATCTGAGATGAATGGTTTGGCTTCTTGTAAATAGCAATCCAATGTGGTCAGAGCAGCATTTCCCCCACATGGCTGGAACGTGTATATCTGCATTAGCTTTCTTTGAGGTTTCATTGACTTCCAGAATTTTCAGACATCAGATTTTTGGATATTTGGAATCCATGCAAAAATGAAGGTTTGTATCCATGTAATATTGAGAATCTACAAAACTGACAGCGTTCCTATCATCTCACCCCCCAGTGGCCGAATATTAAAACTGCTTTAGTAATTGCATTATGTATCTGCAGACCATAGCATAACTATGTGTTTGCATGATATTTAACAACATATTTCTGTTGCTACTTTTCACACATCTTTCATTGCATAGAAAAACAAAATAGAAAAACCTTAAAAAAGAATAACATGGAGAATCTTATATTTTATAATGAAAGGAATGTAGATTTATGCAATTACAGTATAAATGGAGTACTTTTTTGATGTAAATGGATTTAATCAGACTATTTTTTTTATTGTACACAGCACTGAAGCAAGATGAAAGCTAAAAAAGGAAATTGATTGTTGGATTGCAAAACAATGCTGCATAATGGAAACATTGTCCCTGTTCACTTTCGATTATGCACTTAATGTCACTGGGCAGAAATATACCCAAACGGCACTCGATGATAATTTTCTCTCATTCCTACCGCGTCACTGAGCAAGCAGGATCACTAACAAAGCACAGGTACCTCTAATGTTATTCAGTAATTCATTGTGCACCATATGACTTTATGATCTATGCTGAAAATGCCCTCAGTAAAGATAATAAACACAGGCATGACATTTGATCAGACATACAGCTATGGAATGAGAGGAATTAATGGTTTAAAAGGGGGTGGGGCCAATCAACTCATATTTTAGTTATATAGTTTTAAGTTATATAACATATTGTAGTCATATACATACACATACTGTGTGTGTGTGTATGTGTGCATGTATATATATTGGGAAAACAGAAGAACAGTCTTACTGTTAGTGTAGTGCAAGTTAAAACCCTGGGTTCCATTAAATCAGAGCTAGATAAAATTTTAACAACTCAGAGCCATTAGTTCAGTTCTCCCCAAATGAGCTTGATGGGCCAAAAGGCCTCCTCTCGCTTGTAAATTTCTTATGTTCTTATGGCACTGAATATTGCCACCATTAGTAGCATATTTTAGATATATACACACACACAAACATACATAAATACATACATTGATTAGACAGCCTCACAAATGATGTCACGGTCACTGGTCCAAATCTCACTCTGAAAGCCCTTCTCAGTGTCCACCACCTGGATGGCATGGAACATTACTGTCATTAGTAGGTAAGCGGCCCACTTAAGAGGTGCTTTTCTCAACTGTAAACAAGCCATTTTGGTAAAATGCAAGATTGCATAATTATGCAGTCATTTGCTAAGTTCATTGATTATACTTCTGTCAACAGATGAAACCTTTTTTTAAAAAAAATTAAATCACTGCAAATGCAAAATAAACAAACGCGACACATGGAACATTATGCCCATGACGATGGGGTTCTAAAATGTTGTTAATCAAAGGGTTAGTTTCTGAGTATGTTTCCTTATTGTATTGCTTTAGGTTATAAAACATTACTGTTTTAAAGAACATACCTGGGAAATTGAGACAGCATTGAATTGCAAATGATTGTGGGTTTTTTTCTAAACAAATTTTCATCCCAAGAGATGGCATGATGCCATTCACTGACCAGGCATCATACTTAGGTATGTTTTAATAGCTCTGAAATTTCACTTATGGGATTTCATCATTGAAAACAGGTCTTCTTATCTTTGACTGTCTAATTATTATATTCCTTCCCTGGTGCCTGAACCCCCCCCCCTTATTTGCTCAATAATATGTAAGAACTACATCCTTTTTAAATCCAAGCGATACAAAATCTCCTTAATAATTACAAAACCCAAACACAGACGTCGTTTATATCAACTGGTATGGAAACACCTAAAAAGCGAGAAATTCGGTTACTGTGCCCACGATGGAATCTAACCGGAGGTTATTCTCATTTTCTCTTGATTCGTGTATCTGCCGCGGCGTCTCCAGGCCCTGTAGGCAACGTTTGAGGAGGATTCCACCGGCCATATGCTTCTGGCGGTTAAAGCTTGGCATTTCTGAACACGGCGCACGACTCCAGAAAGCCAGCGCCAGGATCTTCGGTGTCTGCGGTGGGCAAGATTACATTTCTATCATTTGTTTTCTATTTAATGCTGGACCTGGGCGCAGACCATAGGATCAGTGATCATGTCCTCACTGTCCCCTTGATTTCCCTGGAGTACAGCTAACAAGACACTTCCAGAAACACTGCATTCCTCTCATTTTTAATGCATGAAATTCACAATCCAAATCAACACACAGCAGTCTCCGTAATAGTGTATACTGTATATATTCATACTGAAAACATGCACTAGTGTGATTTTAGGACTGCAACAACAGTAACAACCAATAAAAATGGTATTAATTCACATTAATATACATTTATGCACTACATGGGCAGCTTTATATTAAACTCCACCTTTGTTAGTGACTGGAAGGCTTAAGGAAGACCGAGTACCTACCTTCTACGAATTTCCACTCTTGGTTCCAAGGAGCTTATATCGGATCACACTGTTCAAACCAGAGGATGTGAGTGAGTCTGAGATGTTTTTTTTGCCAGGGAATGTAATTCACAATGATCCAAGTGAACCTGCAATTAAGGCAGTTTACTGGTGCAATCGTAGTCGCTGTGGACAAAAGATGTGTAATTTTTGTCAGATGTGTGTATAAATTGCTGACTGCCAGGCTGGGTCTTAAAAGCTCTCTCGTAGAGACGACAGATTGCTTCGTTGATGGAGGGGCCCGCTTGTGCTCTCTAAGGGTGGTTGCCATGGTAAGGTAAACTGACCCACTGCTGAGTTTTGCGGATTTCATTTTGGGAAAAAGAACCTTGACTCTCCCTACCTCATTCTTGTCCATCTTGGGCAGGATGGGTGATGAAGACGGATATATTCCACTGATGTTCATGCTCGCCACATGGTCACTAGCGCATTTTAGCCCCTGAAAATATCACTGCATAACAAGCTATATTTCTCTATCTATTCTCACACATTTTATGGCACGATAGTGTAAAAACATGACCAAGAAGATTAAAATTTCCTGCCGCAAACCATCAGAAGCATACGCTCTGTAGAATCGGAATGAAAATGCTAACCATCCAATCAACATAAGCTAAAAATAAACAAAAGCTAAGGGATAATCAGATTCCTTTCAGTCCATGAATTTATATCAGGCGTGGTTTTGTTTTGTCACTTCTGCAGGTATGTGATTAATTCTGTGGATCAAATTCAAACCAAACTCCCCCTTCTCGTCACATACACTGGGGAGAGGAGTCTATCTCGCACAGATTAATATGACTTTCCTCCGTTAATCTGCGCGGAGCCTCCTTGGCAAATGAACAATGGTCTGTCTGGACATAAAATTAAGTTCCCTCAGCTAGTTTATGATTCACACATCTCCTGCACTCTTTCCGAATTGCATAGGTTCCATTGTGCCCCATTTGTCCGCCTTGCCTACCTCGAAACGATATTATTCAGTGTGTTTAAAACTCCCCTCATACCCAAAGCTACTGTTGCATTCAAGGTACACAAAATATTCCAGATATTAAACACCTTTTCAGGCCTGCAGGAGTTTTGAATGTGGAAAGTTGTGCTTTGTTGATTACATTATTGAGCGCATGCAGTGTATGACTTTAACCGGTGACCCTTTGCTGTTAAAGTCTGAAAGCTGAGGTGACCACAGCTTGACAACAGACTCCACAACTCAAGCTGGTAAGCATTTGTAGAACCAGACTTGTGAGCAAACGTTCGATAGGGGAGAAGCAGCGTTTTACTCACGACATTTTCAGCGACGTCGAATACTGCGAGCCCATCGGGGGCAAAACTGGGCTAAGTGACTGGGCTAAGCTGATGGACAGCGTCTCCATGATGATTGATTTACACTCACTAAGAGCCAGCTGGTCCTGATTAGACTCCTGCCCCCTTTAGGCTGTCAGCAGAGTCAACATGATCCTTGGGGGGTTCGGGGTTTCGTTTAGATCATTATTATTATGGTATGGATGGCACCGATGGTGCTAGAAATATTGAAACCAAACCTACACCCCCAAATTATTATTATTGTTAACCATCCACCAGTCCATCCATCCAATCTCTATACCCGCTTGTGCCATGCAGGGTAGCGGGGGTCTGGAGCGTATTCCAGAAGCTATTGGTGCAAGGTAGGAAATATCCCAGGACAGGGCACCAGCCCATGAATAATAATAATAATAATAATAATAATAATAATAATAATAATAATAATAATAATAATAGTTACAGCAGGGCATAGAACAGGCATAAAGATGATGATCGACTTGCCATTTTGTAACAAAAAGGGACAATGACAGACTGAGGAACAGGCAATTAAATACACTGAGCACAATGATTAACAAGGGACAGGGGCAATGAGGAGCAGGTGAGGACAATCCAATCAATTAATCAATTAAGGCACAGGACAACAGGTGGAATCAATTACAGGCAAAGGAACTAGGGAACATTGTCAAATACTGAGGGTAAACACCAAAGAAGCCAAACACCAGCGGAACAGGATTAAACCAGATGCAAGTTGGATAAACCAAAACAGGGAAGCAAAGATAACTAATAACTCTAGGAAAAACAGAAAATCAATAAACAAACAAAACATGTGAAGCTGGTTCCAGGGCAGCCTCAAACCCAACACTGGCAGGTTGTCAGCCCATTGAACTATGCAGGGAGAAAGGGCGACACACTAGGGACTTACAACTAAGACAGAAAGAACAGCTTGGGTAGTGACACCTACTGGCTAAACTGAGAATGAACACATGGGACAGGGATGGACAGGCACTAATCATATGTTATAATAATAATAATTATTATTATTATTATTATTTGTTTGCATGGAATTTTTTATGTGTTGTGTGTATTTGCAGTCTCATGTTGAATTATTATTTTTTTGCATTACAAAAAAAGGGTTTATTTCCCCCCCGAGTAAATATTTCTCTCAAACTACAAACTCTGCTGAATGTTCCTGCACAAACATTTTTAAATCTGAAGTCAGGCTATTTTCCTTGCTTTATGATTATTTACAATTTTATTTTTTCTGCTTCAGTGCAAACAGAACTCACATTTCACTAGAATCCTCTGTTTAATGCAGTTTCAGCAAACTATTTTTTGTCTTCTTAAACCAGTCAGTATTTTGTGATTCCCAAGCAATAATGTTCAGTAGTAGCAGTTTCTTCATATGTGGCTCAGAATTTCCTTCGTATCAGTACTGATGTGACTGACGCTGAAAAGGAAATTAGAGGAAGATAAATATTATTAGAACATTTACACCACTGTCAACATTATTACATGAGATTATTTAGGGGAAGGGGAGTGATTAACTGTCTATGAGTTGACAGTAAAGGGGATTAAAAATATAGCAGTATAGCCAAGCTGCATTTTCAAATTTTAGAGATGACAGGACTCATAAAAGCCAATGTATCATAAACATTTACTGAAGTATTCTTTTAACAATCACCGTCCATCTTCCAATGACATATCCTGTTTGGGGTCTTGGGAGGACTTGGACCCAATCTCAGGCAAGACAGGGCAAGGAAGCCATCTTACTGGACATGTCAAGCCTGAATGAGCAGAAATGTATGCCAAGAATGAGGTACTGTTTATTGTACAGTAACGTGCATTGCACAATAATTTCTGGATATGCAACAATGTCTATTTTCCACTGTATAAAAGAATTGCAGCCTTGTATTGCAAGAATAGATGGTACCACTTTGCAAGAATAATCATAGAAATAATTCTAATTATGGTTGTAATATAGCAATGATATTATAGGAAAGAGATGATTTAATCTGTACCCTTTTAAAATGAGTACGCGGCTGGCTTCTCATCTTGCAGCACGTCGTCGTCAGTAATTGCATCACTATTAGTTTGCACTATTGCTGTCTGCATGTCTCGCGGTGTCTCTAAAGCGCCCGCGTGCCTGTGTTATAAACAAGTTTGTTTTCCGTAAGCACGCTCCGCCAGCCATTCGTTTCACCCGACGACTTCCACGCTGACAGCTCGTTCCCAGGTGCCACGTCTGGAAAAGCGGGTACACATCCAAAAAGACGGCAGGTCAGACCCGGTACATCGCAGGTAGAAGCCTGTGCAGTCAGCGCGCCTCCCGATTCGGAAGCACATTGGAGATTAGACCTGGCACCCTTTGGTCAATCCGCTCCTCTATAACTGAGGCTTATATGAGGCTCGGGATAGATCTGTTAATTATTTCAGCTACTAGAGTTGCAATAGTCTTCATTTACCACCTCCCACTCAGAGGCTGGTATGCACACTTCTGTCTCTGGAAAGTCACTAATAAATATGCAGACATTGCAAATGATGCTTCCATTTTGCACAATTATATTTACTTTCATAGAGATCTGTTTTCTTCTGTTATCCTCCTGCATATGTGCCTGAATCATTTATTTACAGGAATAAATTACCCATAAATTCTGCATTCCTGTCCACTCTAGTTCTGTTACACTATCCACATGACGTTTTACAGGCCCCTGTTGGCCGCAAACAGCCACTATACCGGGCGGTGGAGGGGTCCGAGAAACAACAAAGAACAAACCAGTCCCTGCCAATTAGAACGTACTTCTGGTACCAGTAAGTCACCATTAGCACTGAAATCCTGAAGGGGGTGCCTCACACATGAATGTCTGTCATCACAGTGACGCCGACCTGTTTACCTGAGAGAGGGCAGCGCTGTGAACAATACTGTGAACAAAACTCGGCTGACCAACGCGAATCTGACGGGACGTGTAGGGAAGTCTTCGGCAAGGGGGGCGACGCTTCTGTTAGAGGCCCAAGGTGACGGAAAACAAAATAGATCGAAAGGAGGTGACGGAATTGAAGTGGCAGTCTGTGATGGGGGAGGTGACATCACAGAGACTGGGAGAGTCAGACGCTGAAACGAAGGGAGGGTCTTACAAGATTATCTCCTGGCTGTCTGTAGGCTGCTGTCTGAGAGCTTTTTTTAAATTGAATATTAACGCATATATTTCTCATTTACTGACTCCTTCTGCCAGTAAATGAAACAAACACACATGTAGCTGGGCTCCCTCTTCTCCCTCTCCTCCCTCTCCTCCTCATCACAGCCTAGCTGTCATTGGGACTCGTTGCATCGCGCAACGTCGTGAAACAGGCCCGTCTGTCTGCCGGAGGCAGCGCCCTCACAAGAACTGAACAGCGACCCAATCATGGCAAACTGGAGCTTCAGTGAGAAATGTTTGTTTGCAAATTGCGGCGTTTAGCTGCATTTAATTGCATTTTTAGTTTTCCTTTGTCCTGTTTGTCTTTTCACAGGAGAAATATATCATGTATACATAATGTTTTACTTTCTGCAATGGTTTGGTGGCCAGTCCTCTGGACCACCCTAGCACTGCAGAGGACACGTGGGAACAGAAGATGGATGGATGTTTTAACAATATTGCAAATGAAAAAGTTACATTTTATTCAGTTTGCCCAAAGGTCTTAAGAACACCAGTGGAGAACTAACTGCGGATCCATCTCAAGGTGCCGATAAACCTGTTAACAGCAACTGCAAGTTCAAGGAAAGCTTGTGTTTATATGTTTCCTGACCCTTTGATGGGCTCTGCCCACGTCTCAGACCACGCCCCTTTGACTGGCCATGCCCACATTTCGAACCACGCCCCCTTTGTTTGGCCCTGCCCACATCTCAGACCACACCCACTACAGGCACTTAAAAAAACGGATTGGCAGTGCTCCACTTTCACATCAGGCGACACATGAAGGCCACATGACTTTCTTCCTCCGAGGGATGTGGAGAGACGCTCGCCTCCAAGCTGGCGGAGAGCCGTGTGAGGCCCCTGAGCGTGACTGATCGTGACAGAGGGTGAGGGAGCCATGGGGAGGTAGATAAAGTGGGGGGGGGGGGGGGGGGACAAAAAAAAACATAATAAA
>JAODUD010000050.1:2496347-2517466 GCA_026784285.1 Stomatorhinus walkeri | reverse complement strand
GTGTCTACTCGCCCCCCCCCACACTATAATGACTGCCAGTGCCCCCCCCCCCAGAAATAATCAACCAAAGATGCTAAAGAATAACGACTGATAATTTTTACTAATATTCCTTCATCCCATCACGAGCCAGCAGTCCACAATTCCCCCCCCATCCCCTCCAGCCATCAAATTGGTTCTGGCATCAACACTGTCATGGACCATCACATGCCAGGTCCCCAAGTGAGAATGTAGTGGCCAGAGTGAAACGCCAATATCTGACGCGTTCAGTGTGGAACAACAAGGAGTGCATGCAGGGGACGTGCGTGTCATTAAAACAGCCTCTCTGCTATCATTTTTGCCGTCGTGGGTGGGGGGTCTGTAATTTCCGTTCTGTTCACTGGGAGCCAGGCCAGTCTCTGTGTTTCACCAGATAGGACAATGTGACCTTTGAATCCGAACTACAATTACACCCAGAAAAATTACGAGATCTAGCTTTGAACCCTGGCTGTCTTTTTAAGAAGCTGTTAGGTACGGCAGACTAAATTACTTCAGGAAACATGTTAGGGGCATTTTCTGCCGAAATGAGATCACAGATGCCTCCGGTTTTAAAGGTTCGAGGCTCGCTGTTCGGAAGGTGTAGTTACGTTGTCATTGTGCTGCGGCTACATTCAACCTGCCTACCTCAAAACACGCTCACACAAATAGTCACCTTAAATGGCTGACATCCCGTCGATCAGGATATGTAAATGGTGGCTTGCAAAGTGTTTTAAGAGGCAATCTGTGTAACTAACACAGCAGGGAGTCCCCCATGGAATATGGCAGGAGTCTGCTCGTCATTTACATATTAATCCACACCAGTGAGAAATTCAAGAGCCACATTTTTAATTAGAGCATGATCAAGTGCTTTGAAAAAGAAGGTGCTGCCTTTCAACATAGCTAATTAGGTCTCGAAACGGGCGCGGGAACGTGATAAGCTGTAATGAATTTCAATCTTCATATCCGGCAGGTCAGAAAAAGAAAACTGATTTTATTTACAGTAGGAGGGGGGCCAGCCCGATTTACACTTCTAGGCGTTTAAAAGAGGGCCCATCGCTGCTGGTGCAATTCAATCCAGGTTCCCAGGTGATGGGCGGAGTCTGTTTCTTGCCGATGGGATGACAACCTTCGCGTCATTAGTCTGCGTTTATAAATCCCACTTTTCATGAAAAGTCGTTATTACCATAGTCATTATTATTATAAGGCATAATGATTCTAAATAATTATACACAATGTACTATTAATAGCCTCATTAGGTATTTGAACCTGTATAGTGCCTTATTTATTACAGTCGTTAGTAGGGCCCTTTGAAATGGCACTCCTGCGGGGGTCCACGCTAACATCAGTCGGAGTAAGGTCTCTGGCCTTAATTGCTCTTCCAGCACTTTGTCTGAAGGGCATCAGCTTAGGATTGAGGTCGCCGGGATTTTTTACATCCGACCAGAAAAGCATTTCGCTTGATAAACAGCGGTGCGCTGTGGTCTGGCGACGCTTGTGATGCACTAGGTTTGGCTTGGAGACCCTCCGCTGGGAATTTTCACCTGGCCAGTAGGTCAGAGCTGTTGATCCCTTTTTAGGACACCATAAACTGTGAAATATAAGGGGGGGGGGGGGGTGGCACGGTGCCCAGATTGGCTTTTGAGGTGCCCTGTGCTCTCTGGTTTGGGTTAACAGGTCTAAAACTGTGGTCAGAATTTTGTTACAAACTCCACCCAGTTACGCAAGTCTCAGCAACCCAATTGAGTTTAACTGGGTATAATATAAATTTCTTAAAGTAAAGCTGTCACAGAGCTGGTGTGTTTATCGTTAGTAGACTTATGTGCAAAAGCTGCTGCGAAGGGAGGCCTGTGTCTTCTGGGGCGGACGTTTGAAACACATTGTTGTGTCATTAATAAGTCTCCGGAGTATGGCATGGTGATATATTCCTCACGCAGGACGCAGAAATGGTTCCATTAAACCAGCAAGGAGCATAATTACCTCTGTTTAAAGGCTTGAAGTGTGCCATTGGAGCAAAGAACAAACTGACGCCTTCCACTGGGACATGGACAGCGCAATTGTAAATATTCTTTTCAATTTGCATGAAAAGAAACCAGAGATGGGGTTGTCTGGATCTCTGCAGTTTCTGAAGGATGGCATGAAACACAACAGCCTATTTCACAGCATCAGTAACCCTCAAGGTTCTTGATCCTTATTATTTGATTGCTTGTATTTAGTATTCATATTAATTACTGATTTCACTGGAATGTGGTAAAATCTAACAAAGATTAAATGCACATACCAACCTTAATTGTTATTTATTATTATTTTTTTAAACCTATAACCCTATTGACTGGTAGCCATTATTACATGTAATGTTCAAGTACAGTTAGCAATGGAAGCTTTCATCTTCTCTTCTAAAAAGCCCACAAAGGGCAATATCTGAGTATAATACAGCAGTGAATCATACTCCTCTCTGTGACTCCCCCCCCCGTGACGTCAAAAGCATGAAGGCAATAACAGAAACTTTCATTTATTTGTACCAGTGAAACAAAGCACAAGACGTAACGATATTTATAATCAGCGAAAGCGAGCTAACTTGGGTGACCCCGCCGACCATCTCATTCCACACCGGACTTCAACAACAAGCCTTCAGTGAAGACTCTTTTGAAGCTTATGTAAACCCGACTGGCCAGGGTTCTACGGACGCGATTTCTCATCCTTAATTCGCCAGCCTTGGGACCGGCCTCGGACGCGCTAAGATGTGATAAGGTGTCTCAGGTACAGCACAGAAGTGCCAGGTTTAAGCAGACTGGGCACAGGCCAATAAGAGGAGCTCAGTGGGCATATTTCTGGAAGGCAGATCATTTATTCTACATGCTCTTATTGGACTTTTGGAGTATTTTTTTTCCGGCACACTTTGATCACAAGATCAAAGCGTACCATGTGTTAGGGTATAACTCATCACCTGGCTAAAATGTTATTTCTCATATAAACGCGCATTGTTTCAAGAGTTTTAAGCAATAATATGTCCTCCTGGTTGCATTAAACTTGCGACAATAAGGGATTTCCATACATGCAGAGTAATAATCTATAACTGCGTTCCACCCAGCTTCAGATATCATGGTGTACCAGTATCTCTTAAAAACTATGCTAGTAGTCACTAAATAGGCTCGTAAACACTTGTCTTTCCCCCACTGAAATCACACCATAGCCTCCTTAATCAACACATCTAAATAATCAGCGGCAAGCAGAACTGATTTCACTCAGCTTCTCAACCCGTCAAGTTTTTTTGTGAACGTATAATAATTGCAAATTAAGTAGCTGAAATAGTTTTCACGTTTCACATATTCCTGTCACAAACACCTCG
The DNA here is from genome assembly GCA_026784285.1 of Stomatorhinus walkeri. Lineage (NCBI taxonomy): Eukaryota > Metazoa > Chordata > Actinopteri > Osteoglossiformes > Mormyridae > Stomatorhinus > Stomatorhinus walkeri. Next base: position 2,514,105 of record JAODUD010000050.1, on the reverse strand, counting down.
CTGTTTTATATAATATAATGGATATACTGATATATCATGTTATATGCATACTCTTTGAAAGTTACGTGTCATGGTTTTTTATTTGGAGAGAGGGTATGAACTCTTAAGGTACATATTCATTAAAGAAAGTTCAAAAATCATCTAGGTCTAATGATATGTTGCAAACATTGTACCTCTGAACTGGAATTAATTTGTGTCTAAGTTACTACTGCCTAAAATCACAAGGTGAAGAGCAGTAATATCAAACTTAACAGCTGAACAATGACAGATCGACCACTGTACATTTCATTAAAATATTACTCATTTTCTCTACAAGAATGATAACAGACTTCAGATCTGAGACAATGTGGATCTTTAGATTGTCTCACAAATATTCTGTAAACAGAATTAGCCTATCCCATAGATTTTTGTAACCATTCATTTGTGAGTGATGATTCTCTACGGTGTTTAAATTATCAGAAGCACCTGCAAAAACAAGAAAGCAATGAGATCTTGTGAGATGTGTGAAATAGAGAATGGTACAATAAGCAGTGAACAGCCAGGCATTAATCGCTTAATGTCGAACATGAAGCACGATATCCACCAGTAATTAAATATACACCAGTGAGATTGCACAATTAATACACAGTATAAAATATAATATTGTCAAATTCTGAAAAAAAAACAACATTCAAACTGTTTAGGGAGTATTGTAGTTTAATTACAAAACAAACAGTGATTCTGGAACAGATATTCTGTCATCACGCAGTATGAGTTAACCTTTATGACCAGCTGAGGCCAAAGAGATTTGATACCTGTCAAAACTACAGCCAGAAGGGACATGACACATTGAAGATGGACCGATCTTAAGTGGGGAAAAAATAACGAAGACTTTCGTTTTTTCCAACGAATCTCCTTTTCCAGTCACTCCCCATGCAGCATTTCCGCCGAAACGACTTAGAAAGGACGTACAAAATGCGGCAACTACAAAACAAGTGTATCCCCTTAAAGGCGACATAAATTCCTGTCACAGGCTGATTGCTTTTGCGACGTTTCGACGGGAGCGCACCTTCAAACCGGCTCCTGCTGATTACAGTGATGCTGATGGCGAAAGAGCAGCACGGATGACTTGGTGCATGCTATGATGAAGACTTTATTTATGTCTTTATCTTTTTTTGAGGCGTGCCTACTGATTTCTAAGACTGCTGTGTTTCCCGTCTCAGCCTGGGGCGTTGAAGCCCTGTAACGCATGCAGAGTGAGACTGACAAGAATCCATTAAAAGATCCATTAACTATTTAGCATACAGTGCCACTGACTGTAATTATAAATATGTTACGTAACGAACTTTCCCCGCTTCTAGAATATTTCTAACGTGAATACATTATCGGGCACTAACAAATGTAAATTGACAAAATGTGCAAAACGTTCCTGTGAGCGCGAGATGAAATAGTTTATAAACTGGCTCTATTTAAAAAAACTTAATAAAAGGGGGAAAAGTACATTTCCGAAAACTGGGAAGCCTTGCAAAGAATCTGTATAGCACAGAATTAAACACAAAGGTTTTAAAAGTGTACTCGAAGGCCGAGGTTCTCATTTCGCCTGTGTGTTTGCTGCCACCTGCTGTTCGCTTTAAAAACTTCTCAATTAAAAATGTACTTATTAAGTTTATTATTGCGTTACTCATGCTAAAATAATCAGCACTATCAAAACTCCTATTCTGGAGAGGTGTGTGTTGTACGAAACCAATTAGTCCGTCTGCTTTTGTGTTTTGTATGTTTCATTTTTAAAGAAAAGCTAGCCTTTAGAAATGAAACTCATTAAGGCACTTAATTTTGCTTCGGAGCACCACGGTTTAAACTACTGCAACCCCAATGCGGTTTGTTTTATAAGCAGCCTTTTCCAAAAGCTCAGCAGTCTGGCGCGGGTCACTTTCTCATTATCAGAGGAGGTAAACGTGATATTTAGGCTAATATAAGAATGACGCGGTGAAATAAGCAGCGGATAAATGTCATGGGGATTTGTAGAAGTATGATCGTAAGGGTCAATTGCATAGGCAACATTCTAAGGGGGCGCCAACTAGCCAGCCAATTTCAATTTGCCTCAAGTGCGGTGCGCCAACGGTGATGCTCGCCAAGGGCGCCACACCGGCTAGCGTTGGTACTGACGACCGGAAAGCAGGCTGAGATGCAGACGTCAGTGCCACGGTGGTATTCGCTTGACCCGTCGTGTCCGTAGCCGAGGGGACAAAGTGACTGTGACTCCCAGCATTAAGCGTCACTCCCGCTGCTCTTCTGATTCCCTGGGCGATGCGAGGTGTTAATGTAACTTCACTATCGCAATGGATTGGGGTTCCACCCCTAGCCCCCCCCCAGATTGATTTCCTCATGTACTTCGTACAGTGTACGAGCTGATTTATAAATCGTTAAAATGTTCTGGGTTTTTAGATTGTTATCTTAAACGCCTTCAGGAGAGAATTAATCAGTTTCGGTTTTGAATAACAGTCGAGATAAAATTAAATACTTGCATTGCATCACCCATTTTTACTAAAAAGAACACCGAACTGCAAAAATAGCTGTTTTTCATATTGCCCTATATAACCAAATATTCAAAGTTTGCTCTCATTTTCATATAGATGCAAAATGCACTGAATATAGAAGTGAACACTGGGTTTGCATGCTCTTGAAACATGTGATATATGCCCTGTTTTTTTAATTCGTGTACTTAAGTTTTTCTGTCTTTATTGCATAAACTTTCAGTTAGTCATTAGTAGACCTAGGCTTATATAAGTCTCTCCGGTGTTCTGTCGGCTCTCGTTAACGGCGTCTCTATAAGCGTGCAGCACACGGTCCGTGAGTTTGGGAAAGCGGGGCAGCTCCGCCTTGTCTGGTACAGGACGGTCGTGCATAACACAGAATTCTTTCTGCTTCGCTAGTACCGGGGTTCATTCCTCCTCATTGTAGTTCTGTCGACCAGCTGCCCACAAAAGTCTCGAATGATGTGCCAACGTTCCCATCTATGCTTCTGACGGCGTCGTGCGCTGCGCTGCCGTTGTAATTCAGACAGTTACTGAAGTATAGCACATCAATAATTGAAAATAGTCCATCAGCGTTTAATTAAGACTTGCGTTTATGACAGATTGAAATTCTACCTTTAGGGCAAATAGTGATTAAAAACATCCCGTTTGACGCACTGGAGAAAGCTTCTCTTTAAATATTTATTTAGGTAACATAATTGGTGCAAGATCACTTGTTTTGCCCATTTGTGCGAGATCCATTCACCGCCTCTATCAGACTGGCAAATTTAAATCCAAGCTGACTGTTATCAGTCTGTGTATTTTTCTTTAATTATAACTTGTTTATATTCACCTTTTCTACCTCCTCACTCAGTATAAATCATACTATCACGGAAGTATCACCCCTTATGTACAAATATAACAGATTTATGATTTATTTGATAAAGTTATCCCATTCTTACCACACTTATACTTTATGATGCCCGGTAGTAGCTATTGAGCTGTCGCTGATTTGCTGCCTCGCTTGGAGGAGACCAAGGTTCGAGTTTGTCCATAGCTGCTCGTACCACACTGAGAGTAACTTGCCTGGCACCCCGACACATGGGAAACGGAACCTTTTATAGCTGTACCAGAAAGCTTGACATGATATCATGCAGGCAGTGGACAGTGTGGCATTTGCAAAAGTATTGACCTGTTGATGATAGGGTTACATAGATGTACAGTGGAGGTAGACTCTCAAATTTCTCAAATGTAGCTTGTTGGTGATGTCATTTGGAAACTTTTTCCAACTTTACTACTTAACACCCTAAGAGAATTATCTCATGCTCCTCCGTACAAGCCAGTATAGTACGTGTACAAGCAGTGGTACTCGGAGTGCCCCCTAGTGGTACGTCAGAAGACTGGTGATTTAAAAAATTTTTTTTGCGTGCACTGAAAAAAAAACAATAGATATTGAAACTTGAAATCAATGGAAAATGACTTGCTATAACAATATTTGTTCTTAATTGTTTTTAAGGTGATTATGATATTTTTAATGTTACCCAATACTGCATTTTCCACAGATACATATTAGTGCCACAGTCACCAATCGAACCAACCAGAAGAAAAACCAGACAGAAATCAGGTATTTTGTCACAGGTGTTGTAGTTACTGTAACTTTTTAATCCCTGTGATACTTGGCTGATTTGGATTGACCCAAAGCAGTCATTGGTCCAAAAGACATCATTTAAATGTCATTTTCTTATTGCTGTGATATGTGTGAGAAAAGGAAAGCTGATTAGTCCTGACTGCTGGTGTCCAGACAAACGTTATCAGCTCAGTACAGAAGAGCTCCTTCTGGAATGAAGAGATAGCACAAGGCAGGCTGCAGTAGAGAAAGAGCAGAGGCAATAATGTCACAGAGAGGCTCCCCCTGTGGGAGGTGTAGGGTAGAGCATGCAGCTGGAAGGCGCTGTTATCACCTGTCTGGCGGAGAACTGATTATAGCACGTCAGGATCTGTCCACTTACAGTGCAAGTCAGAAGTCTGGATGCACCTACTGAAAACCATTCAAGATAGCAACCCTAAACACACTTCTAGGTTATGTAGTATGATCTTGTGAAGAAGGAAAGAGATGGAGTGCTGTGACAGATGACCCCTACAGATTTTTGACAGTTCCTGAACTTTCTCACCAGACATACCTCAAGCCTGCGACTCTGGGGGTTGAAGCCCTGAATGAATCCAAACAAGCCCCAAATGATTTGTATGCCTCTCTTTGGGAAAAGACCCAGAAGTCTTCAGATATCAGCGAGACCCCCGTGTTTCACTGAGGAATCAAAACATCAAGTGCGTTCTGAAGTAGAGGAACGTTACTTGGGATTGATTTTGTCTTCCTGATTGAACTACTATTGTCTGTATATATGGCAGCAGTCTGATAAATGGTTATAAATATGTATGATCTTTTTATATCTATATGTATTTTAAATCCTCATCAGTTATTAAATATTAATTCACTAAAGTTTACATTACCATAAGGGCAGTATGAGTACTTTGGCTTTATTTAAATTTAAGGTAGTTTTCTTAATATAATTTTAAGGAGAATTTTTAAATAATAAATGTATATCTGCAACCATTCGTGTTCCTTTCCACCTAGAAAGAAGATTAAAGTAAAACTGGGTGCGTGGTTTAAAAGTAAATGCAAAAATTCGGGGGTAAAAGTTCAGACTTTTAAGCTACTAACTCATGAACAGTTCTTCGTCATAAACCAAGGTGGCAGTATTGAGCCAGATCTTTGCTGCGATTGGCTCACACACACACACACACACACGCCCAGGAACATACACATCTCGCAGTGGATGTGTGTCAGAAGCTGCCGTCGTTGCATCACCGCTCTCGCGTATCAGCTGCTCCGAAATCAAAGAGCAGGTAATCGTGGAGAGATAATGACCAGGTACTCGGAAAAGAGCCATAGAACAGGGAGGGGATTTATGGAGCTTTTGTGGAAAAGTACCGGAATTCGTGCTGCACACTTCGTGCGTTTCGGAAGCTGCATGGAGCAGAAATGCTGCATTTGCTAACTAGCATGCCTGCCATTCGTACATATACTCATATCACATGCATAGACTCTGCATCTTTAATCTTCATTCCAATACAGGGTCGATTCTTGGATTTGACCTCAGAAGAAATATGGGAGGCAGCCCCTCCCTCAATTCATAGAATTTGCCAAGTGGGGCGAATGAAATATATACAAAAAAATGGGACAAATTGCTAAATGGTCTTAGAATGATCTAAGGCTAAAAGCAGGATCTTGCGGACAGAGACTCCTGATCTCCATTAGACAGGCTGGAAATGTAGCTGACGCCACTACCTTTGTGCCTCTACATCCCTCTAAACATATTTGGGCATCTATCAACAGGAATCAATTTTCCATCTTTTTAATATAAACATATAAATATGTTTGTTTTTCTTTTTAATGACTGAAACTGTATGATTGAAGGTCATCACGCTACGTCAGATATTCCAAAAGCTGAAATTACACTGTAAATAATGCAATTTCAGTTCCCATCTTAATCTTCTCTTGAAGCCTGCGATTTTCCATTGCCTTCCATGCATCTCCTAGCCATGCAGGCTGACAGTGGATTTTCAGTGAAAGATCTTGGTGTTGAGATGTCGCCTTCGGTCTCCAGAGATTCCCTCTGTTGCAGACATGGATGTCGGTTACTCCAGTGCTAATGCTTTGAGCTGGAGATCCTAACTAAACTGATAAGAGGCTCTGTGTCTGCATGCCGCATCTCTGACTTACTTTCAGTTGTGTCTTGTCCAAATATCACTGACAAACGGAAATGAGTGAGGACAGGTCGGGGCTCTGAGCGTCTGTTCAGCAGTCTGAGTGGTACTGTGCGGCCCAGCCGATTACGGCTCTCTGCCCCTGATCGCTAGGTTGCTGGTTTGAATCCCGTGGCTGGCAGACCGATACCGTTATTTGGCCCCTGATCAAAGCCCTTAACCCACAGCTCCATGGCCACTGCTGGCTGAATGACCCGGTGCTCTGACCCCCCCCCCCCCCACCACCCCAAAGCTTGCCCTCACCTGTCTGTATGGTTCTCACAGAGAGCAGGATGTGGTAGGCGAAAAGAGAATTAACCCACAAGGATGAGTAAAGTATCACTATTTGAATCACTCATGCTTCATGTCTCAGGAATGTTTTTCCAAGAGGTAATCATAGATGCTGCTCAGATATAAGCTGTGAAATGTGATATGGACATTAACGACCCAGGCTCCTCTCATCGCCAGGCAAACAGTCAATAATAATGGCAACAATTTCTGTGAATGCCACACATTCATAAAACATGACAATGCAATCATGAAGCATTATAAACATGCCGTAAATATTTATAAAAAGGTGTATATTATAAGTTTATTATGCATTATGAAGCCTTTATGAAGCTCTATCATGCACTATAGACACCTTCATAATGTGGCACAAAGTATCCTTAATGATTATACCGGCCATTATAATGCATTATGAAGGTGTCTATAGTGCATTATAGATGAGAGTTCTACATAAAGCGTTACCACAATATGCTCAAAGCTGCTCTGTAATGTCCAATTAACAAGCACAATTGGTGACTGCATGCAGGGTGGAAAATCACTGTCTCTCCTGGTAATCTTGATCCAAACTCAACTTCCTAATCTTTGTAAAAACCATGATCTCTAGGTTATTGTAAGTTTATGGCAAGTTGTTGAAAATGCGTTTTTTTTTTTTTTTTTTGGTTCTCCAACCACCTTAACACTCCTGTGAGTCCATATTCCTTTATGGTCAGGCGAGTTTGAGCTACGGTGAGGAGACAGGCAGTACAGGTTATAACCAGCCTCAAAATATAACAGCAGCTTTGTCGCAGGGTGGTACAGTGGCAAGACTGATATTTACTTCAGTGAATTGTTAATGTGTGTCTATATGTGGCTTATGTACATATTACATTGTGGGGACAAAATTATCCCCCCATTGTCATAAGAACCTGCTATTTTGACCTTGTGGGCACATTTTTCCAGTAGGGGTTAAACTTGTACAGTTGGGATTAGGGTTATGCCCATATAATTGAATGCAAAGTCCCCACAAAGATATAGAACCCCCCCCCCCTCTCTTTCGTGTTGAATTACACAGATGACAATAGAGATATGACTGAATATTTTGTGTTTAGTTCTTCGTAATATGATTCCAGTGGTTACATTTATCTTAAAGCCCTGTGCAGTGCTTCAGTTTTCTGAATAAAAAATGCATTTTTGTAAATGAAATATTCACAAACTAGCACACTTCTGTGCTGCTTGGTGAGAACGTCCCCGTGCGATATTATACAGAGAAGAGTTTCGAATATGAATATCAGCAGCTCATAACACACTGACCCCACACAATTGCTCCAGGGAGATGAAATTGATTGTAATTGAACTGGAAATGATTCAAGTCCGCCATTATCGAGTGCATATATTTAGCTATGTCAGTGTGTTTAACGGTGAGTGCCAGAGAGAGAGAGAGAGAGAAAGAAAGAAAGATATTGGCTATCACGACCCTCTCCTGCCTTACACTCTGTAATATACAGATCTTATCGTGTGCAGAGAAATCGTATCATTTCACCCAATGCAACTAGAAGTGGAATTATACTAAATAAAAGATAATTTCATGCTCAAATATATGCAGTACTAGTCTAAAGTCTGGACACACCTGCTGAAAATCCATGGTTCTTCAACAAGAAAATGAGCCTAAGCTCACGTTAGGGTTATGTAAGGTCTGTATTATAGTGTGAACAAGGACAGAGATGCTGAGGCAGAAGAGCTGCCCCCCCCCCCCCAGTCCCCTGACTTAAACCCTGCAGAGCTGGACTGGGATGAGTTCAATCGATGAGTAAAAGCAGTTTCTGTGGAAACTCCTTCAGGACCGTTGGAGAAGCATTCCAGGTGGCTACATCTAGAAGCTGGTTGAAAGAATGTCAAGGGTCAAATGTTGACAAAAGGGGGCTGTTTTGGAGAGTGGACAAATCAAGATGTTGATCACTTCTCTTGGTCATAGCAGGTGCACACAGACTTTTGACTGCCACTTTAAATGCACGTTTCTGTCTGCGTTAAAGCAATTGGAAATTTTCATCTAGCCATTCGACTGGTTCACAACCAACCAATGCAAATATTTAAGTGACAGCGGGAACCCACAAAATCAGAAGCCTTCTGGCAGAAAGGCACACATCAGAAATGAGAACTTAAGTAGGTTTGTCACTTATTTTTTTGTTTTCGTTTCCTTAATATTTTATAACACGCAATGCTGTTCGTAAGTGCTGAAGGACAACATTATAACAAGCATCCTGTATTTCACAAGACGCTCGAGTTTCTGGCTTCAATGCGTGCTTCACACTTTCAAAGGTCACAATTTATTTTAATCGTAAGCCCTTGAGCTGTCATAGCGGAGTGAATAGTGGTAATCCCAAGTCAAGTTCAGTAAAAAGGTTATTCCAGGCTGGTAGCAGATCTGCAAGACTCCCCTGACCTGGCAAGAACGATAAGGTAGCACCATGTATCTGGTGTGACTGGATTCATTACATCTGGCTCTGGGTCTTCTATGAGGCACTGCCTGCAGGACTAATATTAATTAAAGTAACATTTCTGTCTCATTCTCCTGTCAGCTGTACCTCATTTTCATTTTTGAATGATTGCGTTACTGACTTTTAATGCACTGCAAAGACTAATACGTTCTGTGAGCATTTAGCTTAATTTGTTTTCTAATTTCTGGCAAAAGGTTTCCGGCCCTGAATGATAATGGTGCTTTTTAGAGTAACTATCTGATGCTCTTGTGGATGAGAGCGGTGGAGTTTGGCTTGCTGGAGAGGGAAGTTCTTCGACAGTTGCCGGTGGTTTCAGACTAGCTGCAGACGGACATTCATTTTTACTTAACCATGAGTTTTGGCTAACTGAGGACAGACACTCATTCTTAGTGAACCATTGACCTCGGCCAGCAGAAGATAGGTGGTAATTGTTAGCGGGCTGCGGATTTTGGCTAGCTGGAGAAGGAGACTCTCCTTTAGTGGGTTGTGGGTTTTGGTGAGCGTGGTGACCAGTGTCTTAAGTTTGCTTACTGGACAATTTCACACTTTTTAAGGTTTGACTGAAGGGTTGCCCATCGGAAGACAAACTACCATCAAAAACTTTGCGTGAAAAAAACAGCTGCAGTTTTGTGAAGTCTTGGTGTATTCACCCCTGAAAACTGAGTGTTTTATTACATAAAACTTTGGTGTCATCATATTCTTATCATAGGATCCCTCTAAATAGTACTGAAAAACAAAATATCTGATTAAACCTCTATGGAAATGCTGCAGATCATAATGTGGGAATCGCGTATTTACAGTGTGGTCAATACAAACATAATCTGGTGGAAATCTTAGCATGATGTAGATGTAATCTCTAAAAACATTTACATTTTAACTTACAATTCCAAAGGTCTTTGATAACATGGTGATATTGTGGAAAGATTATGATACAAATAATCTCTTACAGTAAAATTGGCAATGGGCTATGTCGCCGATCTTCTTAGGGTCAGCGAGTCAAAGATCAATAACCCAGCACTGACTCTTTGACCTGTTAACGATTGACCTCATTAAACCCACACTTACTTAATACAAGTCAAAATCAGCAAACCAAGTATGTATTTGTAATTTATATTTAGTTCCTAATTCTGGTAAATTAAATAAGCTGTATGTGCATAAAATTGCTTTTCAGCACTGCACATCTGTGGCATTCATGGGATTTATAAAAGAGGAATTTTACTCTCACGTGCGTGTGTGTGTGCGTGTGTGTGCGTGTGTGTGTGTGTGTGTTGGGGGGGGAGAAGAGGCACTAAGGAAGCCACTTTCACAATGATTTCCCTCTTCTGGAGTGTCTGTAAAAGTGTTTTCCGTTCCGCTGGGAACTTAGAATTGTGAACGTCTCTTGTGTCTTAAAACCATGACACTTTAAAGAAACAGCCTACATTCCCTGAATGCAGTTCAGTTCTGTCTGGGCATAAAAGGATATGCGGCACGCAAAGTGCCTGCGAGGGCAATTCGATTCTTCCGAGAGACGCACGTCATAAGTGGCAAGAAGTGCGACGCCCCCAAAAGAGCGTGTGGCCGGGGCGTTTCGTCACCGCGGCAAGGAGCAGATCTGTTCTAAACGAGCTTTAAACAGCCACATCAGCAGGCAGATAACAGAATCTGATAAGAGGATGCGATAACAGCTAACATGGTTTATAAGGATGTACTCTGACACTCAGAGGCTACTGACACGCGCAGCCATGACATTCAACGGCACCTGGAAAGTCGATCACAGCGAGAACTATGACAAATTCATGGAGCAGATGGGTAAGGAGATGCACTCAGGGAAGGGTTCGTGATCAGTTGTCGAGGGGTCCCTGATACGTGGATCACCACGACGTCATAACAGGAAGTTGCACTGTAGCGCTACATTAATCACTGCTATTTGGGATTAAGCCATGTTCTACTGCAATGTGCAATCTCATATAACAGTCTATGTTTCATATGCAGTTCACTGGTGCAGAAATGTGAAAACTCACGCACTGCTTTGTGGATCAGTCTGAGGGTGTCCAGAATTGACACTGGGGTTGGGGTTCTGGGTGTCCGTCACAGGCATCAATATGGTGAAGAGAAAATTGGCTGCGCACGATAACCTGAAGATCACCGTCCAGCAGGATGGAGATAAGTTCCATGTGAAGGAGAGCAGTACATTCCGCACGGTGGAGATCGACTTCACCTTGGGGGTCACCTTCGAGTACAGCCTAGCAGATGGGACCGAGCTTTCGGTAAGCAAACCTTTACGTTCACGGCCATTCAGCCGGGGTCATGGTGACCGTGACCTAAGCATCACGAGGCCCCGATGTACCTGAACCGAGATCGATCCTCTCGGTCAGAATCCCTGCGTTCCGATAAGCAGTTTCACATAATCGTGTCAGATTTACCACAGCGGATCTGTTGCTGATCCTCTCCGTCGCTTCCCAGGGCTCCTGGATTCTGGAAGGTGAGACACTGAAAGGAAAATTCACCAGGAAGGACAACGGAAAAGAGCTGCTCACCACGAGAGTGATCTGCGGGGACGAACTCGTGCAGGTGGGCATCAGGGTCTGGTTCAGACTTTGCCTTAAGCTGCCAGTATGTCACCAGTAGCGTGCACAGCCTGGTTCAGTTCCTTACATTCAAAGCTAGGGAGAGTCCCTCACAGACTCAGCTACCATGGTGCACCGCTGGTATTTTTCGGCCAGGGCGACTGAATGAGATTTGTGGTTCATCTGGTAGCGTGGCAGACTCACACATCCAGGACTGAGGGCTTGATACACCGTCTAGCTCTCCGTACAAAGCGCACACATTTTCCCTGAGGGGGCTCCACTGCTGGTCAGCTGGCTGGCTATCTTAACTGCCTATTGGGGGGGGGGGGGTGAATAGTACTTAGTTATGGAAGGATGCCTGTCCCCAGGATGTTACCCTGCCCCATGGAATAGGCTTGGAGTCACTGCGACCCTGTTTTGGTTATCGGGTGTTACTAATGTACATTTCAGGTATATGATAAACAAAATGCCTCCAATCACATCAAAGGACTCATTTTTAAATCAGTACCTATTTTCTGTTTTCAGACCTACAGCTATGATGGAGTGGACGCCAAACGTTTTTTCAAAAGGGGTTAGGACTTAGAATGTTGTTTTTTTTATTATTATAGCATGAGACAAACTGTTTATTTGTGGTCTTACAATTGCGTGATGTTGCATTGTCCTAAAAATAAAATGGTTCATTGTTCCACGTCGGACAGTATTTGTTACTGGAAAATGAATGAAGTAATGAATGAATAAGCCGTAAAATGTGTAAACGCTTGTATTTGTTCCTGGTAGCTCTAATATTTTGTCTTATCGATTACTTACCAAGTGAATTCCGTAAGTCTGAAGGTACCTTTACAAGATTCCTTCGAGAGTAAAAATATTCTTGTCATAATATGTTATGCTAAGTAAAGAAAAATCTATTACAGCACACTTACATGTTGAATAAAATTCAGTTTATCAAACAATATAAATAAACAATATAAAAGCATTTCCGAGTATATGTACATGATTTTACAAGTTATGGTACAAATTAGATTTTAATTTATTGTACATGGAAAAAGTAAAGGCACAGGATATTTAATGTACAAGGTACATATTTAAGAAAAAAGAGATAAAGAGAATTCATGCCTGAGCGCTTTTTATAATGCAACACAAAAGCGCAAGTGACAGAACGTAACAAAGGTGCAGCGTTTCATTAAAGTCCAGCCTGGAAAATACTTCAAATTCTCTTTCTCATTTAGGACACAGGTTATGGCATCTTCGATTTCTGTGCAAGTCCTTCTGAATACTGAGTAAAATCTGCGTTTATACAAAAAGCAAGACCTGCATTTACAGAGAGGAGCCTTACGCTACAGTATATTTTATTAGGGTGTGAAAAAAAAATAACTTAAAGCTATAACTATACTCCAAGAATACTCTGGGAAATGAGGAGTAACCAAAACAGAGAGCATACAGGAAGGGACCATTAGTGGGATCATGCCGACCGTTCCATCGTCCACTCCCTGAGGAGTGCGAATTACGCAACAAGAATATAGATTTTAGAGACTGCATACTTTTCGCCAGACTTTGCGTTGTAACTGCTGTTTGTTTGCATTGCAGCTCTTTAGACGAAACGCCCAAAGGCGGCAGTAAAATGTGCTTATTTTCGGCTGTTTAGCTTAAACCCCCACGACCCGCCAGCTTTACTTTACAACACAGTTCGTTAACCCGCTAGTAATGTGTAGCTAGATCCTGCAAATAATTCATCTCGTTATGGGCTCTTCGAGAAGAATCTCACTGCTTCCTGTGACCGACACAGCAAATATCTGCTGTTAGTTACGTCAACGATGGTTTAAAGTGCGGGTAAACCTTAAAAACAAAGCGTTAATCACAGCTAGCCCTCATCCAGAGTGTCTCGTTTACTAGGCTTAGAAAAAAAAATCGTCTTGAGCTGGGCTTTTTCCATTTTTGGTTGAAAACGCAACAAACCCAAAGATGCATAACAAAGTGCCTTGCCCCTCCTCTTCCCCCTCCTCCCCTCCCCCCACCCTGACGTAATACCTTGCCGCAGGGGCTGCATGTTCTGCTCCACGCGCGACCCGCAGCTTCACAGAGGTCGTCCGCTATTACGCGAAACCGTAGAAAGCTTGTATTCCATCCCCTTCGGCCTCCAGTTCGGCACGTGGTCTCTGCGCCACGCCTCCGAGAAACGGGAATGCGAAAGACTTTATCTCTGAGGGATTACAGAGGGACATTCATTACCTCTCGATGCTGCATTTAAGACATTACGCCATGCAGTACGAAAACTAAGCAGTGTGCACTAGACGTGGTGAATGCAGTATGAGCAAAAAACCAAATCACACAGATAGCCAATACATCAAGAAACTGTTAGTTAGATTGTCACTCACATTATTTGCCAGACCTGCTCATTAACCAAATCAACCTGATGCTCTGTGGCTAAAAGCTGAATACATAGAGAATCACTCACAGAGATTCAGATACTGCGTGGTTGAGCATGATATGTGATTTAAGAGATTTCGATTGTGATGTGATTGCTGTTTCTAGTGATTCAGAAACAGCTGCCATTCTGGGATTATAAAATACTACAAGTGCAAAAATAACAGCTCAGTATGACAGTAGTATACAGGAAGGCTTCTCTAAATGCAGAACTCGTCTACTCTTAAAGCTGTTCTGGAGACTGGAGAGGATCGTCTGTTAGACTTTTGAAAAGACGCAAACGTAGCAGGTTGTTGACTTACCAGTCAGTGTGTTTCTCATCACAAGAAGCCATGCTCATCCAGCCCTCTAGGGGTCACCGCGTTCCATTTTATGGTGGGTTTGCTCATAGAAAAGCCTGAAACACAGCGGTCATAGATATAAAGAAACCGGCGACAGTCTGAGGCTACGGGGAGGCTGTTGATGTCAGTGTGATCCGCAGTAGCACTTCACCGATGAAAATCAGAGTCGCGGGACCATGAGATTAACACGGCCTCGTAAACACAACCGCACTGGCAAAGGCTGGAGACGAGCCTCTGAGGTGATCATTACCTGTTTCAGGCTTAGCTTTAGATAGGTCTGAGGACAGAACAGTCTCTGCTGGGACAGGATGGCTGGTATCAGCAGCGTCACCGCGGTCGCGGCCCCCGGAGTCAGCAGCGGGCTTCCAGTGGGGCCTCCGGTGGTACCTTAACCGGTACGTGTCCGTCATGCAGTTGTCCACGGAAAAATAAGTGGTGAGCGAGACTTTAGGGTCACGGCAGAGTGCAGGTAATTCCATCCTCTCCTGGTCGGGCGAGGTCACCGTGGAGATGGACTTCTGTGCCCTGAACCCGTCGAGTTGTTGCCGTGAGACAGACTCCGGTGCTGCGTGCGAGTGGACCTGGGGGGTTTTGGCGGCGGGACGGGGGCTGGTTTGAGATGGCTCCTGCAGCAGCCTGGGTCGATACCCTGACCGGCCATCCTCCGGGAACGTGGCTTGTTGACGGCTACGCCGCCCGGGAAGCGGAGGCGAGGATGCCGGCCAGCAGAGAGGGTGGCTCTGCTCGCTCGGCCAGAGGCGGAAGGTGCGACAGGGCACTGGGCTCGGCCGGGGCGACTCTGGAGGCGCCGCCTCGCTGTTACTGGAGCGGTAGGCACTGTCCTCCTGCTCGGACGCCGGGCCCGTCAGCTCGTCCGAACTGTTCCACTCCGAGCTGCTGGTCTTGGACAGCTGCTGTGTGAGGGGGCCCCTGTCTGTCACTTCACACGGTGTCACATCCAGGGATGCAGACTCCCCACTGGAGCCGCTGGCCCTCTCTGGGCTCCTGGGAGAGACACTGGACTTTCTCCTGCCAAGACAAACCGTGAGGAATCAGTAATCTCCCCCAGTTCACATGGACTGATACGTCTAAGACTTATAGCCATCTGAGGGAATAGCTCGATGTATGTGAAGCTGATTAACAGAATAAAAACGTGTGGTATTCTAAAATGAACAAACAATGAAGACTGCTAGTGGCTGAGTGGTGGGTACATTTTTATAGTCATGATTATAATTTTAAATAAATTGACACCAACGTAAATAAGTTTCTGACATTTTTTTTTTACCTTAAACTTGGACTAAACCGGCTGACGTGGGCATCTTGAAGGTGGTAATCTGTTCTTTTAGTTCTCATCTGATGTCCCCCTTTAAAGGAAATCCATACACATTTATATGTCAGTGATGTTGACTAATATTCCTGGCTAGGAAGCATAGATGCTCACAGATGTATGCAGGTTTTGAACGATGCGATGTGTAATGGGCGTACGAGCACACTACAGACTCCCGCCCTCGACCACTCTGCTCCGTTCACGTGGCAACGGAGAGCTTCCGTCTTCTTGAATCCGTCATGCCCCCCGATGTTTTCATTTCCAAACATGCCTAAAATTAAAATACCGAATTCGCAATACAGTACTGCTGACTGAGGGAGCCGCTACGTGTCAGAGGAATGAATGATGACTCCAGGGAAGCAGAAACGAGGTCTTAGATCATGCAGTCATTGGTGCTGAGCGGTGAGAAATCCTGCCTTGGTACTCTGTCAGCTTTATGAATAAATATTTAAAGCTCCCGTTGCAGTCGCTTCCTCTTAGTTGGAGGTTAAAAGTTGAACAGACAGATTGGTTGTGTGTAAAGGGTTAGAAACTCTTTGTGCCACTGAAGACTGAAATCCATTTTCACAAGCATGATGTACAGGAGAACTTGGGAACAGAGGTGGATAGTTCAGGTCCAGAAAGTAAAAATCCAGAAGATTTTGCATCCATCAACCAGTTCAGTACTCTGTGACAATTTATACTTAACCCTGGCTACCCTGCACATTTAACATGTAAAACACTCACAGCCATTACTGGTTTAGGTGTTCATTGGCTACCATCATGACTTGTATGCAGAGATGGGTCCAGAGAGTACAAGTCCAGTCCAGGAATTTGCTTCAGTCAAGCAATTGAGTTCTCTGTGATTGTGACTCTTTATACTCAACTGGCTGGTTGAAGCAAAATCCTGGTCTGGATTTTTATGCTCTGCCTTTGTAAAGCATTTTGAATTGCCTTGTGTCTGAATTGTGCTATATAAATAAACTCCTGGCCTTGCCTCGCCTTGACTCTGCACCTGAATTACCCACCTCTGCCTGTGTGGCACTGAAAGCTGATCTGAGCAGCAGCTATAAGGTGACCCGCATCGACAGAGCTGTCAGTGTTTCGACACGGCCGACAACAGTCCCCAGTGGCCCTTCTTCAGTGTGCCGATGCAGCCTCCCCCTCGCTGGCCAGGCAGACAGTTGGGGAAAGCAAATTATGTAATAATGCTCCCCCCAGCTACCCCAAACATCCCAGAAAAATCCAGTGAAGCGCAACTGTTTAGGAGTTGAAAACCATTCCAGGGAGTTTCCGGGGGGGGGTTACTGCCTATGATATTTAACACGTGGGGCCGTGAGATCATGCCTTCCTCAACTCCTGGTGGAAACAGACCAGCAACGGGCAGGAGAAATCAGCCAGGAGTGAAATGAAGTTTCAGCGTTATTAATTGTTTCCACTACTGGGACAAATTCTGAATCCTTATCATTTACATCTGAAGCTCATAGCTTGTTATAATAATGGGTCAACATTTCTACTTGGCTAAACTTCCCATTAAAGATCCCCTTGGCACATGTGATGTGCAAATTCCTGTGGCACAAACGGATCCATTAATTAGACCAGGAAAACAAACCCACTCTGCGATTCGTTGGGTTCATACACAAATTCTGGCGGGAGTTATACTTAATGTTTTTTTGACCTAGCTGCCCTTCACTATAAAAAGACACTTTCACTTTAAGCCAAGCGTTTGAAGGCTTAACTCCGTGTCACGTATTGCGGCATTTGTTTTGCGGAATTTCTGAAAGAACCAGATTTATCTGAAAAGAGAGATAGAAACAGGAAGAAAAGAAGATGAGTCAGAGAGAGGGAGGTCGAGAAGAAAGGGAGAGTGAGAAGAGAGGCAGAAAGAGGGAGAACGTGAAAGGGAGAGAGTGAAGGAGTGAAAGGGAGAATGCCACTGGTTTGGTGCAGAGATCCATTCCACTGGCAGCAGCAAGGGGGCAGCAGAGAGTAGCTCTCAGAGTCAAGGCATGTCATGGCTGCTGGGCCGGCACGCCAATCGGGCCACACGCTGGATTCCTACTCGATATAAATAGGCACATTT
>JAODUD010000050.1:2477365-2490926 GCA_026784285.1 Stomatorhinus walkeri | reverse complement strand
CCCGACCGAGGCGAAATCCATAACGTTAAAACACTGAAGTCAACCATGTGCCATCCCGACCGAGGCGAAATCCGTAACGTTAAAACACTGAAGGCCAACCATGTGCCATCCCGACCGAGGCGAAATCCATAACGTTAAAACACTGAAGGCCAACCATGTACCATCCCGACCTAGGCGAAATCCATAACGTTAAAACAGTGAAGTCAACCATGTGCCATCCCGACCGAGGCGAAATCCGTAATGTTAAAACACTGAAGTCACCCATGTGCCATCCCGACCGAGGCGAAATCCATAACGTTAAAACACTGAAGTCACCCATGTGCCATCCCGACCGAGGCGAAATCCGTAATGTTAAAACACTGAAGTCACCCATGTGCCATCCCGACCAAGGCGAAATCCATAAATGTAAAACACCAAAGGTAAAGCGTACTATAAAAAGTGCTTAACAAGGTATACAGACCAGATCGGTTTTGCTGAGATATGAATTATGTGACCACTGTGATGGACTGGTATCCCATCCAGGATGTACCTGCATGTTGCACCCGATGCTGCCTGGGACAGGCTCCAGACCCCCCCCCGGGATCCTGTACCGGATAATGAGTTGGAAGATGGATGGATGAATGAGATACACAAAAAATCTGCAACGCACAGAGCAAATATTTCCTGATGTTACACTCTATATATCAGAATAGTAGAAGATCCATAGTTCGTACTCCGATTTGCTCAGACACAGGTCTTCCTATAGGTCATCATGGACGTCCAGCGACCTGTGCTAACGTTCTTCTCTCTTCAGATATGTGCTAGCGTAGTGTGCTGCGTTTTCCTCCCCTGTGTGCACTGACCATCACGAACATCCCTACAAGTGGCTCATACCTCGCTGGGGCAGGGAGTCTAGTCTTCTCTGCCCCCTTGTGAGCTCCTTCCTCTGTGGGTGCGGCGTCCGTACCTCCCCTGGCCTCTGAGTACACTCCTTGGGACCCTCCCTTAGTTTTCTTTTGGGACTAGTGGGAGGAGCTTTCACTGCAGGACAGAGGGGGCGGTTAATTCTCAGATGGGCCGTTCTTCGGTCCTCCTTCACCCAGCTGAACGCTCCTCGCATACAGTAGATGATGAGCAGGCCCCTTCACACCCAGACGGTGTAAATATGCGACACGCCGGTTTTCCGGAAACCCCCGGAGGTGTCCGCTGCAGCAACAGGAACGGCGAAACCTAATTCCGCTCACCTCGTTTCATCCCAGTTAGAACATTCTTTGCAAAAATAAAAAAAACCTTTTCAAAGCCAGCAGGTGGCCACCTCAATACAGCCAGTAATTTCCTTTCTCGTTATGGCAAATGTGTAATCGCACTCTTAATATTCCTGTGGCCGTAATTCACATGCCAACAATGTCAAATAATATACCTCCAGAGGTTTATTAATGAAATTTAAAGGAGGTAAATTGCAATTTCTTATAACCTAACTGATAGGTGAGATTATAGTATATTATATATAATAGAGATATATAAACACAGGCAAGCACCAGGATTTAAATGATTTAACCAATAACACTGCATGATGATTCATAAAGAGTGTAAATTAAAGGTTCTCTCTGTGGTATCAGACCCATGCCTGCTTGCTGGCAGCTCTGATTTGCAGTACTCCTCGATGGACAGCAGGGGGCTCACACGAGGGGACGCACACCCAGAAAGGCCAGGCTTTCATGTATTTAGTCGCTCAGGGACGTGCTGAGACCTGCTGACTGACCCTCGTCCGCATTTAGCCGGGGGTGGCGACAGCTACCCCATGGCTCCTAGCTACTCAAAAGACCCCCCACTCCAGCCACACCCTGAAATGGGTGGGCACAGCAATGGCTCCGTCCTCGGCCATATGCAATTCAAACCGTTTTTAATTCCACCGATTTTAATTGCTTCTGTGACTGCTTGTGAGGTTCCGATTAACTTTAATCGCACCCGTCACGTCGTCGTCGGATTTTTACGCAGAGCTTCCAGGGGATGGCTTATGTTTTAAGAGTGCAAAATAAAAATAAGTTAAACAGAATGAGCTGAAACGAGGTAGACTGTGCTGGCATCGATAAGGAGCCTGGTGCGCCCTGCACAGGCTCCAGGCTCCAATTCTCTTAATTAAGAAGGGACAGCGAGATGTACTGAGCTGGGGGGGGTGGTTTCTTTTTTTCTTTCCTTCTTTGGTCATAAGTAATGATCTGCTCTGCTACTGAGTGCGCTGTTTTAACATACTCATTAAGCGGGCAGTTCTAGTCCCGCATATTTCTGTCAGTGACATTGACGGTAAAGGGGGAGGGGGGGGGGGGTCCCTGCTGGAGGGAGGTAGAAGCCAGGGCAATCCGGAGCGTGTGTGGGTGTGTGCTTGTATTGGGGGGGGGGGATGCGCTCAGCCAGCAGGTGGTTATCAAAAGATAGAAGACAGAGTGAGTCACTCACTTAAGTTACTTGGAAAAACATTCATCTGCTGTCATACAGCACTGCTTGTCCCGTTATAACACATTTGTACATAAGAGTTTTGCTAAATAAATTACAGCAACGGTGCACTGGAACATAACACATTATTACATTATCAATCAGTAATTTGCCTAACAGACTCTTAAGATGCACAGGGGCCTTTAAAGAGCTGTACTCCAGTCCTCCGTGAAATTCCCGTTAGCCTAAAGGGGGCCTATTCTCGATGAAGGAGAGAAATTTGTTTCCTGTTTCCTATCTATAAACTGCCCAAACCATCCCCGAGAAAGCTGAGGTGGGTCAGGGGTATGTGAGGACAACGGTAGGGTTTTACCTTCAGCAGAACATTAGCTTGAGGAGCTGACATCGCTTCCAAGATGCTCATATTGTTTTTCTCAACAGGGACCCCTGGTAGCCAAGCGGCTAAAGCTAACATAATCCCCCAGGTAGAGATATGTTGGGCATGAAATCAGAACTGGCAGTCAGTTTGATTAATTGCTGGCAAACAGGAGAACCCGGTAGTACCGCTATGTTGTTGAAAGGAATCCACAGTCTCTCATCCGTACATCAGACCCCTGTCTAAAGAACGTGAATTGTGTCTGTAAGCACACTGATAGGAAAATATATTCAAGTGTAAAATGTCAACGTGTAAATGAAAGTGAAAGTTCAACTCGGATTCTTTGAAATTAAAGAACTTAGCCAATGAAAGACAGTGGAAAGGACTGTCACTCGATTGTTTCATGGCCATTAATCTTTGAGTTTCCCACAGAAGATGAGATGGTTCGGCATTTCTGACAAACTTAACGGGAAACTCAGATAACATCAATTGCCACTTGCATACAGTTTCGGTCTTTCAAGCATGATGAATCGCCGACTGTATGCTACTTAACAGATGGGTCAGACAAACAGGACTGGACGCAGGGACCCAATTGAGGACTTCTGAGATCAGAGAAGTAATGAAGCCAGACTTGTGTCCCCCCCCCATACTGCACTGTGACTGTTTCTGCACCTTAGCACAGTGGATTTCTCTGCTAGGTGACTGTGACTGCAGCTAGAGACCAAGACGTCGCTTTCAACTTTCTAGGAGCCGAAGACGAGACTCACCCATAGCTTCTCCATTGACGGGGAGTTTGCGGTGGGACCAGAGGGTGGTCTGTCGGGGGGCGTCCTCCGTAGAGACAGCTCCGCCTTCGGGGTTGGCATAGAACAGAAGGAGTGGCTGGAAGTGACCGCGGATACATTTAGAAACCACGTCTTTCCACTTGGAGCCGACCTACAAAAAGCCAAGGACACTTATGATGATTCAAAATACACACAAGTGTATTTAAGTGTATTTAAAAGTCTTAGGCAATCAAAGAAAATGTTTAAAGCTATTTATCTGGGTAGTAAGTGTATATATACGCATCAGAGAAAAACAATTTCACATTAGAACAAACAGTGCGCAGATTAAAAGCAACACAATACAGACTAATACGAATTTCTTGATGCATGGATAGATGAGCTCAGCATCAGTTCCAAAAACACTCCTCGACCATTCCACCAGCTCATTTAATCAATCCATTTAATTAGTCAAATAACTCAACGCTGTATTCATTCGCCGAACAAGGTGTGCTAGTAGTTGGGTCAAAAAAATATACAAAAGTGCGTCGAATGGTTGCGGCAAATACTGGGGTGACCATAGGTGAGGTGCCAAAATGTTTTCTAAGCCAAAATGTTTTCTAAGATGGAAAAGATACGTTACTCTGTTGAAGGATGCTTGTCCCACTTCCATAGAGTATTGCAGCCCCCTTTTCATCATATTAAATCCCTTACTTTAGAACCCCCAGAGCCTCCCTTGTAAGCAGAATACTTGGGTCATGTGTAGACTTATACTATTATATTTAACCTGTAAAGGAGGAACATGTCCTGTTCATTAATGTCTGTTTTTTTATAACCAGTTTGTTGAATATATGTAAGAAAAATCCTTAAATAAACCACGGGATAATGGGTTAGCTGACATACCTTGGCAGACAGAACAAATACGTAAAGATAAACATTGTTTTCTTTGACTGCCTAAGACTTACACACAGGAACACACGTCACATCAAACCAACACTTTCAATGTCTAAAAGCACTAAAAAAAAACCTGCAAACAATATTAATTACTCACCCAAAAGTGACATATTCTTTAAGTGTTACTGAGCTTGTAAGATGAATATATTAGCAATATTAATGCCTCACACTCATTCTACCAGATCTTTTCTGTCTGCCAGATTGCTGGAAACATCCATATATCAGAGCTGCTTATCCAACTCAGGGTTGCAGATGAGCCTGGAGTCTGTCCCGGGAAGCTGAAGGCAGGAGCCAGGGAACACTCTGAACATTTTCGGGACACCAATTAACATGACCACATGTTTTTGGACTGCAGGAGGAAGCTACATCACCGGGCTACGAACCCAGGACCAGCTGGAGAACATGTGGTGCTGCAGTTATAAGAAGGTGTTAATCGTGATTGACCTAAGCAGTGAACACAGAGATTAAAGCCCAGTATAAAGTGGTAAACATGCTGCAAATGCAGCACAATCTAACAGCACCGGGCTCTGATCTAAAATGCACAGAACATACTCCTACGCTTCACCCTAGTCATTTGTTCTTGTCAGCTCTTGTCAATTGCATTAGATCATGTTAGGTAATGGGTTTTGCTTTTCTAAGGCATTTTAAAGGGCAGTTCAAGAACACGTGTACTACCATAACAATGGTTATATATTGCGGCGATTCATGGGTATGCCCTTCGGTTTCTGAAAGGCACCATCTCAGGGATGGTCTCTCACCCACCTCCTTCACCGTGGCGTCATCGAAGAAGACCCATCGGGAGGTTTTGGTGTGGTGGGCAAAGGCGCAGTAGTGTCTACTGGAGTAGCAGATCATTCCCACAAGGAGAAGCTCGGTCCGCCTGCCGTTCTCGTCCGCCACGCGCCAGAAAAGCTGCAGGGGTGATCGGGCTAGTTAACGAGGGGCCTTCTGACCAACACTGTGCCCCGAGCTGTGTGCAGGAGAACCAGGGAGATCACGTCGCACCAAATCCCAAGTTGATGGGCGTCAGGGCTAAGCTTCATGTCTTCCGGAATAGTCTTTAATTGGATTTGTTCCACAAACGGGCACATGCATGAGAATTGTGCTAGGAGCTGTTTCGGAAGGACCCAAAAGAGATCCACTGGAGAATTTTCAGACAGCACTCCCATGAGTGCATTCCAGCATAGCGGATGATGGAAAGGATCAAGTGGGATCAGGAAATAAAGGCTACCAGGGCAGCTGAAGTTTTACTGTGAAATTAGTCACCCTGGGGTTTTGCCTCAGGACGAGTGGGGATGTGTGTAAGATGGCATGTTCTCCCAGTGCTGTTCTGGGTTTCATATTGCCGGTTAGTTTGACTAATTGGTATAAACTGCCCAAGGTGAGTGAGTGAGTATCCTGGCTTCCCATCCATGATGCCCCTCAGCCCCCACCCTCCGCAGCCTGGGTCAGGCCGCACGTTACCCCGGGCCGACAGGAACCAATCACCCTAAAGCCTAAAGAAACAAACATTCAAAGGAGTATTTTGAGTATTAAGAAACACAACAAACAAAAGTACAAATCTTATTTTGAGTATTAAGAAACACAACAAACAAAAGTGCAAATATTATTTTGAGTATTAAGAAACACAACAAACAAAAGTACAAATATATACAGCCTCACCTCCAGTTACCGGATCGAGCCGCTGCTCGTATCTAACTTGTACTGTAATTCAGTACATAGATGTGATGGACGGCTGCAGTATTGTGAGCGTATTTAAACTAAGAGTCTAACGTGTAATCAAATTTCAGTTCAACAGTTTACAAATAAATGAGGTTAATTACGATTACAAGGAACATTCAATTTTTCAAAACCTTGTAACTTGACTTTTTGCCTCGCTGGTGAACATATATTTCTTTTCCATTCTTTCCCATTTCTGATATACAGGCCGACTGGCTGCCTCCCTATGCCCCTCCCTCACGTATGACCCGCCATTCACACCATCAGCACACGCCCACGTGAGACAGGAAGGGGAAGGGGCACGCACAGCCGTCCGCCCCTTACTTCACAGAGGCTCAGGTGTGGCCCCAGTGATCGGATGACGTCCTCCGTCAGGTCGGACTGCTCGACGTCCCACACGAAGCCGATGGTGACGATGTCCGGGCAGTTCATCAGCACGCGGCGGATTCTGATGCTCTGTCCACAGTTGCTCTGATGTTCAAAAGGGGGGGAAACATATAAAGGGTAACAATACAAACGGTCTCATATCCTCTGGGTGTGGTAAATCTGCATGATGTCACGGGGGACATTTTCAGCATCCACTGGCTACCAGGTGGCCAAGGACGACATCTTTAAGATTAAGGTTCCCAGGGAAATTCTTTAAGTGGCTGGTTTTAATGGACATACAGGCTATAAGGATCCGACTTAAGAAAGCCTGGCTTGAAAAGATGAAAGACCATCTCTGGAACTGATTTATACTGTAATGTAATATTCAAAACACAAAATACTGCATGCAAAGGGCAGGGAAGAGTGTACGTTTTTGGTATATTTCAACAGTGCCTTAAAAAATCCATAATACAAACATCTCTCTTCTGATCTGATCACCACAGCAAAAGTTAATTTGCACACAGATTCGTAGCTCCTGGTTACATTTTGCCCGTATCCCACTCCTGGATCTGCGAGATCTGCTGACACAGAACGGGCGGGTTAGTCAGGACGCCGTAGCAGCAGGAATGGCTGCCAGTGCTTTATGTTCCAGCAAGGTGCTCCGCTCCGGGCTATCGTGAGGGTCTCCTGGCGAGTGGCGCCGGTACTGTTTCATGGACCGACCCGCTAAGAATTCGCGCCAGACAGTGGTATCAGAGCAGCATGCTCCGGTTGCCAAGGGAGACGGCTGACTGTTATATATAGCAACACACGACGGGCCAGCTCTCCCTACAGGGAGATCGCAGCTATGGCAAAAGAGCCTGATGCTGCTCTCAGCTAGGCCTAAACCCTCTAATTACGAACCGCTCCTTGTGATTCCGCTGCTGGGCTCCATGACGCCGGGCAGGTTGGCGGGGGGATGTGTAAACAGTCGGCCGAACAAGGTCAGTATGGAAACGGGGTATTGAGCTCAGCCCAGAGGGCCAGCGGGAGTCTATAGCACTCAGGCACTGAACCAGAAGCCATCCATGTTTATAAAAGAGGAGTTTGGTCAGTCCATGGAACTGATCTAAAAAGGTAAAACAGGCCAGTGTTTGACACTGAAAATCTCTAACGGAGGTGAGGGACTTTGCGCGTGTGGGTCAGTGATTTACCGGGCAGTTCCTGAGGTCCCCGGTGGTGCTGGCCGCCTGGAGCAGTTCCCCAAATGTGTCGGGCCGGAGTCTCTCACTCTTCTCCAGCACACGCTCCACCTGCTGGCTAGGAGGCCGGAATGCAGAGAGAGCGGTGTGCGTTTGGCTGTCGCCGAGGCCAGCGGTGCATTGGGGGGGGGGGCAGCACAACCGGAGGAGAAAGGAGGCTTACCAGAGGGCTGTGGTAGAGACGTAGTGCACCAGCTCCGTGAACGGCAGCGGGTCCGAGGACGCTCCACAGCTGCGGCACACGGACTGATGGGGACCGTCGAAGGATAAAAGTGCGTTATTGTTTGCTGGGGACAGCAGGGAACAGGAGGTTTACATGGGGGAGGTGTCTCAGTGGGTTAGATTGGATGGTTGCCGGTTCAGATGGGGCTTATGAACCATCGGGTCTGTGTCCCCCTCAGTATTTATTTTTGGCTTCATTCATCCACATGATGAACAGACCTTTACATATAAATCATTACATTGTCAATATCAAACTATACCTATACCATTGAGCAGAGTGATTTCACAGTTGAGTCCATCAGCGTGGCCCATAACCCCCATTCCCGCTGGCGCTGTCTGACTCTGCTTTTTCAATTGTACGTCACTTTAGATAAAAGTATCTGCTGAGTAAATAAAATGTAAAGGTACATCCATTTTAGTACAAAACTTCCCATCAACTTCCCATAACAGTAATAAACCTTAATTGTCAAGCGTCATTCCCTTTATAACCTTGAGTGATAACAGCTCTTTATTTGTTAGAATTTGACATGCCTGAAGTATTTTATCCAAAGCAATTTTAAATTATTCATATTATTCAGATTAAATAATTGAATCACACATTCTACCCAGTTCTGCACTTGCACCCTATCATGGCCTACGGTTATACTCAGAGGAGGAGTTGGAGCACCATTTCATTGTTTGCAGAATGACCACAAAAACCATTTCTTTTGCATAAGGACAGTGACTGATGACTCGAGATGAGAGTGCGCTCACAGTGTATACGTTAACCACTTGAGTTGGACATGTGCTGTTTGCATTTTAGCACATGTGCCACTTGACATTATTTAGTTTCAGTTTCATTGCAGTCTTCTCACATAGACTGTTTCAGTCAGCAAGTGCTATAATATTGCCACTGTGGTCTAAGACGCAGGGTACATTGACTGGTGACTCTTTGAATTAGGTGTGTGAATGACTCGGAATATACCAACATCGCTGAAATCGTGCACCTTCCCTGGAGCCATTCATGTTAATGTTTTCTGCAGTTATCTGAAGAGGCACTTTTTTGTTCATGTTTATGTTTGTGTGTGTGTGTGTGTGTGTGTGTGCGGTGACCCTGTACCTGTCATGTTCCCATCACTCTTGAAAAGAAAATCGCATGGCCCCAGAACCCGCCGTTCCTTTCCAACCTCCCTTATAATGTCATTCTGTTAACCAACCAGAGTGATTCTCTCCTTCACGCTGCCTCTCCCACTCTCTCAAACACACCGCCTCTATTAGATACATGTATAGTCTATCCCTGTGACCTTGTACTGCATAAATGAAAGATTGATGAAGAGTTGCTATAAATACGAATATGAAGGCAGAAAATAAACAAATTTCAATAATTAAAAATACATATTAGACATGGCAGCAGAAAGACAAAAAAATCATTATAATCCTCAGGAATTTTGCCTCGGAGTATGTCCACGTGCTGTGCAGCATCACAATATAAGGATACATAAAAATGAACTAAAATTTCACCCTACAATATTTTAATCTATGTATATCTTTTAATCTATCGTCTATGACTGATCTTGACATTTGGTCTATGGTCTATTCTCAGTGTTTGCCATGGTCTATGATATTTCGTTGGCATTTTAAGTTTGAAAAAAATCTGATATAATTGTTTTTCATATTCTTAGCCACCTAAACAGAATTTTATGTCACAATTATCAATCCAAAGCATACACATAGTAATTCTGGACAGTTAATTAATGCACAAAGACCGCCCCCCTGTTGTGATCGTACCTGTTCATAGAGGGTCATAGCAAACTTCTGATGGGTGATGCAGGACTTTGATGTGCAGGTCTCCATGCCGATGTCAGAGACGATGTGTAAGTGAATCCTTTCAAGAATGTTCTCCTGAAACATAATAATAAACATAACCCTTATGGGAAAATGATGAGCACATTTTGACGCCATTTCACCCAAATAGTTTTTACACTCAGATTAACAAAATGTATCCAGTTGCTTCTTTGTTTGTGATTAAGATCTATTTTACATCATCTTATATTGAATACTGATTATCCAATAAAAGGAATCAATCAGAAACATTCCTTTTTGAAAGCTGAGGTAGCTATTTGGCTATCAAACTGTAAATCCAGGTTATTTTAAATGCATTTATTGTACAGCCGTGTCAAAAAGTTTTGTGTGACAAATGTCACAGTCTGCTGCCTCAGTTTTTAAGATTTGGCGATTTGTAAATGTTATGAAGAGTGATCAGATGAACTGCAATTCATTGAAAGTCCCTCTTTGCCATGAAAATGAACATTTCAGCCCTGCCACAAAAGGACCTGCTGACATCATTTCAATGATTCTCTCATTAACACAGGTGACAGTGTTGATGAGGACAAGGCTGGAGGTCACTCTGTCATGCCGATTGAGTTAGAATAGCAGACTGGATGCTTTAAAAGGAGGATGGTGCTTGAAATCATTGTTCTTCCTCTGTTAACCACAGTTACCTGCAAGGAAAAATGTGCAATTTTCATTGCTTTGCACAAAAATAGCTTCACTGGCAAAGATATTGCTGCTAGTAAGACTGCACCTAAATCAACCATTTAATTGGTTCACCAGGAACTTCAAGGAGAGAGGTTCAGTTGTTGTGAACAAGGCTTCAGGGCACCCAAGAAATTCTAGCCAGCACCAGGACCGTCTCCTAACGTTGATTCAGCCGCAGGATCGGGGCACCACCAGTGCAGAGCTTACTCAGGAATGGCAGCCGGCAGGTGCGAGTGTATCTGCACGCACAGTGAGGCGAAGACTTTAGGAGGATGGCCTGGTGTCAAGAAGGGCAGCAAAGAAGCCACTTCTGTCCAAGAAAAACATCAGGGACAGACTGATATTCTGCAAAAGGTACAGGGACTGGACTGCTGAGCACTGGGGTAAAGTCACTTTCTCAGATGAATCCCCTTTCCGATTGTTTGGGGCATCTGGAAAAAAGACTGTCCAAACTAAAAAAAGGATTGTGGACAAATAAAAACCCACAAATTCTGACAAACTTCAAGCATTGATTATGCAAATATGGGCTGCCATCGGTCAGGATTTGGCTTAGAATTTGATTGACAACATCCCAGGGGAAATTGCAGAGGTCTTGACAAAGAAGAGCCAACACTGCAAATATTGACTCTTTGCATAACCTTAATGTAATTGTCAACAAAAGCCTTTGACACTGGTGAAATGCTTGTAATTATGCTTCAGTTACCATAGAAACAGCTGACAAAAACATCTACAAACACTGAAGCAAAGAACTTTGTGAGAACCAATACTTGTGTCGTTCTCAAAACTTTTGGCCACAGCTATAAATGCATTTAATTCCATTACCTGGGAATTTATCAGTTAGCCAAATAAATACTTTGGCATGAAAAAGATTAATAATTAATAGTGATGTCTATAAATGTAACAGGGTGGAAATAAATTAGCACGTGAAGACAGGCCTCCTTTCTCAAATGCAAAGAACAACCTCGTCAAGCCTGTGCAGAACTTGTGATTGTCCCTCACGGCTCCCCGTAGCCTAACAAATAGCTTAAGCTACGCTTTCCAGAAAAGGAGTGCTATCCAGAGCTCTGTGCCTTCAGCCAGCTGCGTTGCCAGGGAGCTAAACCTGCTTAGTAAGTCATTCTGAATGCGCTTCGCTTTGGGTCTGAAGAGAAGAGCCGTAATGATCGGACAGATGTTCCTGACGCCTGCACTTCGTTCTAAACAGATGATGGCAGACTGTCAGGTTGCCAGAGCTTCCCTGTGATTTAGTTAGTTACTTTCTGTCTTAGTTACTGTAAGGGAGATGTCTTGAAGGAGGGGTTTCCATAATAATATGTGCCACCTAGAAGCATTCCATAGTGGAATGCATGCTCAAGGGAGATGGAGACATTATGCAATGCTTGTTTTATCTTCCTCTACTTTAATCCTGATATTTATGCATAAGAATCCCTAAATCCTTCCTGAATTGAAGCTGCTGAGATTGGAGGATTCACCGGACCATACACAATATAAACACAATGATGTTCTGCCACGGATGCTCATCTAGGACTGCTGGAGGCCTTGTTGTGACCTGTCTGCCCCAAGCGGGTCATTATCTAACTCTCCACCACGTGGTCCCTGACTTTTATCTTGAATCCAATAATGAATCACTCTGTGCTGATTAGCTCAAGCCAGTAGAGCAGCTGTTCCAGCTGAAATAATCATCAGCTTGCGGCTCGAGATCGGTCCATGACCCCAAATCTCGACGTACTACGAGCATGACGAACGCTCCACATCACCAGCGTGAAGACGACCGAGGCAGACTTTCTTAAAGCCACCTGTTATCTTCAAAACATATCCTGCTACCACGGCAATAAGAAAACACACGGCTCATCAAAAGCTCTATGCTAACATTCTACTCCTAACATCATTACCATAAAGCCGTCATCAAACCGTTGTAGGATTTAAATACTATCTCGGCTCTGACATTTTAATTTTCAAGACCGATCTGATGGTCTCGTTCCAAAAGATCCTGGAGTGCTTTTCACAAAGAGTATTAGTTATATTGAAAAAGGCCGGCATTTTACCAGTGTGTTAACCCAAACAAATGTCAGTGAGATTTAGGGTTTCTGGTCTGTGATTCCTTTAAGTGATGTCAAAGCTACAATAAAAATGACTAAGACTACTTTTGTTTTGTCATAATGGGAAATGAAATGATGGGGATTACTTCCACGGTGCACCCAGCTGAACAATTCCATGCAGGTCAGTCGATAATACTCACTGAGTTAACATTTATTGACAGTCCCCTAAAACACACTCAGCCCTTGCAGATTAAACCAATATTGTTTTTTCTTTCCTATAAAGCAGGCCTGTTTCCAGTAGTGGAGCAACAGATTGGCAACAGTGATGATACAATTTGTCTGCGTGCGAGATCCCCGCAAGTTTCCCGTCAGAACGTACTTTATACCCTGTTCAAAAAATTGTATAATTGTAATGGTGGCTTCCAATATGATTTGGATAGACAGATCAGAACTCAATAACAGGAAGACCTACATCTGCAGACTAGATATCCTCAAAAAAAACAAAAAAAAAGACGAACAGTATAGCTTTAAAGTTACCCTGGAAACCGTAGCAAAAAAATGTCACCTGTCCTTGTCAGAGATAATGGTTTGAAAGAAGCAGGTGCCACATACTGTATAGGCCTGGCTCTGGAAGAATCTGATACTATGCCACATTGTTAGTGATTTCTGTCTAAGACAAGTACAAGGCACTACATTTAATTAAACATATTACTTAAACAACTGGTCTTAGATTCAATACCTCCATGGTAACCCCAATACCAAACTTTGATGAAAAAGTTTATTACCATTGTGAGTGTTTTCTCGGGATCTTTGGAGAGATCATTAAAAACAAAATGTTCAGCTAGTGCCATTACAGCGGCTGTGTACTTGTGCCTTCACAGCGGCTGTGTACTTGTGCCTTCACAGCGGCTGTGTACTTGTGCCTTCACAGCGGCTGTGTACTTGTGCCTTCAC
>JAODUD010000050.1:2461393-2477265 GCA_026784285.1 Stomatorhinus walkeri | reverse complement strand
AGGGCTGGTAGGAGCGACGGAGGGGCTGCAACATGGCGGTTGCATAACACGCAGTGATAACCATCACTAGTTCCGGCCAGAACACTCCATCTCACAAGTGGGCCGCCCTCTGGCTGAGACAGCCCTGAACCGGTACGACCCAGCTCCCCAGACCGGCTGCCGAGGGGCAGTGTTCGGCTCGCCAGCCAGCGCCGCGGGAGAGGCGGACTCACAAAGCACTCGGCCGCGTCGTCCATTAGGCCCAGCTGGAAGCGGCGCTCGTCCTTGAAGGTCTCAGCCAAGGCATGGCGCAGGTTATCCGAGGGGAGCGCCCTCTCCCGACTGTGCTGGAACTGCGTGAAGATACTCTGGGGGGGACCATGAGGCACTCGAGTCAGCTTCATAAGCCAATTACCGACGGGCTTCCAGATGGCTCTCTGGATTCGGCCAATAGAATCAATCCTCACATCACCGGCTGATGACTGAGCTAGAATCTGTGTGCACTCGAGCACTAGTCAGCAAGCACTGGCACATACATTACCATTAAACTCAAGTAACAGTACAACATAACCCTCACTGGATGGATACCAAACAAACGATGCTACAGCTCTAAGGTGGAAGAGATGTTTACATACCTTCAATGCACAAAATATGCAGGCATCCCCAAGACAGAAGTGCCCTGGGAGTTGTCTCAAACTCCGCCTGAAAATGTCCAGCTGCCACAACACCTGCAGGTGTAGCAGGAGTGAACACCGTGTTAGTGTCAGAATCTGTGGACAAATTTAGCCCCGTCGTCGTGCTCCTCCGTGGAGACGCACAGATGTACGTGCATGCATTCATTCATTGCCTGTGCTTATTACTGAAAACGGTATCCATGTCACAGACAGGCATCACCACAGGAAGGTCCTAAATCCCTGTGGAGGATTCTTAGAGATCAACGCTAAGCCGTCTGCCACGCTTCCATCGCGTTTAGCCCAAATAAAGCTTGACGTATCAGTGGAGGAGCTCAAATGATGGCTGACCTTTTGTGGAGGATGGATGGTGGAGAAATGGCACGATTTGCCCTTGAGGTCTGCTTGACAAACTTTAGACTCAGTCGCACGGCCTGAGGCTAAGATCAACACAGGGGCAATGCTTCATTTTACGACGCAGGTCTGACGAGCTCCACCGGCCACGGATGCCTCACTGCGACCAGTTACGGCTTACAGCCTCGAATATAGATGCCCTTTCCTGCCGATAATTTCCCGTCATTTTCAACAACCCTGACCACCTCTGGTAAGCTACACAGAATTTTGGCTACCATCCTAAAATAAGGATCGTGGCCACCAGCTAGAAGGACCTCTTACGTATTCCAGATCAACCTCTGATGTCAGTGGAAAAGTACCCCACTGCATCGTGACAGACCATAATCACCTACGGTCTCAGCGTCGTCAAGTTGGATCACAAGCGCCGTAAAAAAATAGATCCCCATGGCGAACAACATGCGCACCCGAAATCCTTCTACAAAATCCTTTCTGCGGTTTCCTCTCCTATACATTTCTTCCATTTGCCAGGGGATTTTGTGGTTTATCCCTCAAATGCAACCTATCCTTCAAAACCAAGGCCCTGGCCCTATCTAGAGGGCTTTTAGGCCTACTGTTAATGTCTGCTAAGCTGTAGGTCAGTCAATCTCTGTTGCTGTCGTGATGAATTTCTACATTTTCTGGTTGCTGTGAGACATGTCCGCACGGGGACAGTGAGAACTAAGAAGACAGTCAGCTCTTGGATGAGGTGGCAGGACCTACCTGCACAGCACTGTTGAGAAAGCAGCTGTTCTGCCCAGGCTCATTGAGCAGACCCTTGGTGAGAGCCAACGACACCATACTTCCTGGCTGGTAGGATTTGCCGATGTCGCTCACTGGCTTCTTGAAGAGCTTGACCCATGCCATGAGCGGGTACCCCTGGTGGGGGCGGAGTCAATGGGCGGAGCAAACAGGCCAGTCTGTCGGTGTGGCTGGGCTGGGCGTTGTGGGGGACATTAGCGAAGAGGATCCAAGGAAGGTTTGTGACAGATTACTAGTATCCACCCCTCGCTCTCTGGCTCCGGGGCTCAAGAGCACGGCTGTGTGTCACCCAGAGGCTCCATCCCAAATGTCGGTCCCCCTCCCAAGTCTTCCTGTGTCCAGCCAGGTAGGAAAGGGGCTGTGGGCTTGTACAGACATTGTACTGCATCCCTCTGAACCAGGGGGGCGTCAGCGAGGGTCATGTCCAGGCTTCGGCCTGGCGGCCTTGAGCATTTTGTCTTCGATGGCCCTGGATCTACCGAAAAAAAAGGACAAACCGATGAACACGCACGTGCAAAACTAGCATCCTACTCAACAGTGTTCTCCTTCTCTAATTCAATTAAGCAACAGCTTAATCAGATTATACATTAGGTCCACTTTGTTAGCTGTAATTACGTAGCATGCACATATAGTCACGCCTCAACTTGATACACGTGTCGTTATGAACGCCAACTTCATCCCTTCACCTGGCACTAGATACACGTGACCTTCTATTCATTCGTGCCCTATTAGTGCAGAAGTGCCTGTGACCCCGGGGAACGCCTGCACGTGTAGGATGCCAGTCCGTCACAGAGCACACGCTCCCATGCATATTCACACGGAAAAGCTGAGCAGCACTGCACCCAGAGCTTTGGCAGCTTTTGTCCATCTACAGCGGCCATTTAATTAAAAAAAACACAGCCAAACAAAAAGGATATAATGGCGAAAGAGCAGCGAATCCTAAGCAATAACCCGCATTCATTATGTGACACTGACAGCTCGCGTCCATTACATAACCCTATATAATTACATTATTTCGCTAATCGGTAAGTGTTATTCAGTCCACATAGGGCTTTTTCCATCTAAGCTGCAGGATATTGTCATTGACGCAATTACGGCTAAGTGTGTGCCTTCAGAGGAATCGAACCCGCGGCCTTCTGGTCACAATCCAGATGTTTGACTACAACGTTACCTGCTGTGTGTTTTGATGAGGCCACATTTCAATCATCCATCTCCTGCCCGCCGTTAAAGGACATCGCCTGACATGCCGTAATCTCCCTCGGTTCGGGAGGAAAGTTTTGGACGAGATTCCCGGCTAAAACGTTGTGTCACCCTTTCCTCAAAACTGCTGAGTTGAAAATTAGCAATGCCCGGGAAGAGCGCCAGATCGAAATATCGCCGAGTTGCTTTCGGCCGCTTCTCCGGATTCGGCCAACGCAATCAGTCAAGGCTGCACTGCAATTTCTCTCTGATGTCTGAGTCAGAGATCCATGAATCACTTCAGAGCCATAGCGAGTTAGACCTGTAACAACAGGGTAATAAAGGTAATATGAAAGACTAAGCGAAACAGCCGTTTGCATCTCATTTCCAAATTGGCACAATATAAAATGCATAACCTGATCTCCACACTGGTGAACGATCCCAGGGCCGGTGGTGCAGCGGTGTGTTACATGATGCCCGGACACTTTTCAGGGTTTCCATTCGAGGTTATATGGGTCACTTTGGGTATTAAACAGCTGCTAGCCCCCTTTAAGTCACCAGCAGCCTCTGAAGGTTAATTTTCATGCGTAATGGAATTAGTCAAGGGGTATTAAGCAAATTATAATAAGTGTCTAAAAGGACGTCCCATGTGCTATGGAGGGGCCCTTGCGGGCCCGTGACCCAGAGATTTTAGCGATGCGATGATGTTTACCTAGTGATGCAGGGTAAAAGAATCACGTGCTTTGCACTGAATAATGATAATAATAATAATAATAATAGAAATAACCAGCAGCTGTGACCAATCAGTTATACAAAAGCTATATACTTCATGCATTGTTCCATCCATCCATCCATTCATCCAACTGCTTCTCCTAGTCAGGGTCTCACGAAGGCCCGTAGTCAATCTCAGGCAGCACTGGAGGAAATCCTAGTGCACACCCCGGATGGGTATGCACTCTCGTAACTGCGAATGGAGGCACGCTATCAACAAAAAAATGAAGCTCTAGGAGCAATGGCGTTTTAAGAAAAAAAATTGGGGCAGCGGTGGGTTAGTAAGACGTTAAACTTCTAATCTGTCATGCCTTTCATCTCTGTCTGCTGGCGTGTGAGACCTTCCTGAAGAGGGTGTACACTGCGAGTGTCACAGTGTGTGAGACCCACACGCCTAGCTTTGCATCCAAACATATGCCAGTTGGCTGCATTCATTAGCCTGTCTTTGTGTTGTCACTACAAAAAAGCTCTTTCTATGTGACAAAATCCAGCATAACGGGCAAAAACCTCTTTTGAAGGAAGTAATGAATTGATTTTATTACTCCTAGTACTGCTAAATCGTTGCATATAATATGCCCAGTAATGTCTGAAAACAGCAGCAGCAACAACAACAACAACAATGATAATAATAATAATAATAATAATAATGTAACAGACAGATTACACAAATGTCCAGTTCAAGCTGTTTTTCAGCATGCAACATTCTTGGTTGTCTAAATATTAAAAGCGAAAGGTCCAAAAGTGTTAATGCTAAAAACAAAGACACGTCAACCATCAGATGGAGATATCCGTCACTATTTCAGCCAGCAAACGCCAGTGATCAGTGTAAAACGACGCTCGTCTGGCTCTACACGTTTAGTAATACTTTACACTTTTTGTACTACGCGTGTTTGGTATTCTGACAATTACCAAGGAATATAAGGTCTAGCGTGAAAACGAAGCCCGTGAGAAATTTCATTTAATAGGATATTCAAATATAGGTGTATAGAAGTGGGGCGTTTCAGAGCAACTTGCAGGTTTAAAAATATATATATAATCCAAAAACATGTATCTCGGTATTTTACTATTTCATCTTACTACGCAGATGTGGATATTTCGAGCAGAAACGGCCATCAAGATATAGTCTAATATATGAGATCTTTGTATTTTTTCCCCCAATTATCATTTCATGCTGTTGTAATAAATAGAGCTATTATCTTCGTATTGTAAACAGAATAACAAAATACTACCGATTTGTCATTCAAGATTATTTTATTTCACTTCACAAATTTCACTTTGATTTAAAATTGTCAAAACCTCAAATTAAATGATCAGACATACAGTACGATAAAAAAACACGTGAAAAGTACCTTAATCACTCAAAAGGAGCAGTAGCCTACTTACTGTACAGAGCTGAATGCTGGACATCTGCACCAGCTCTAGAGCATTTTGGAGTATATGATATACCACGCTTATGACCAAATGCTGTATACTACCATTAAATATTATAAGACTGATACTATTATATTTAAATAAATACCACAGTAAATAGCTAGAAAACGATTAATAAGAGTCCGTAGGACGGACCTACACACTCACTCCAATTGATAAGGTACATTACACCTGTTAACATATACTTCATGATCTGTCTCCAGTTAATCAGCTATAGTACTAGTATTCCGGGGGTGATACTAGTATTGGTTTTACTAGACGTAGTCGAACTAAACGCTAATCGGCTGGTGAAAAAGTTTCCGATGTAAAAGCGAGGCGCACTCACCGCTCACCGCCGAGCCAAAGGGGCTGTGCGGTATTTTCCGACGGCTTCAGCTGCACTTCTCCCGGTGACACGGGCAGAAAGTCCCGGCGCGTTTGTACCAAATTCAGATCGGAAAAAATCGGGAGCTCCGCATTAAATAAAGTAATAATAAAAAATTAAAAGCATTAAACAATGAGACTCTCTTCCGATTTTGCCCGAAAGAGCAGCAGGGGCTTTTGCTTTCAATCTGCACCTGTGATTTTCACGGTGTGACAGGAGGGGAAGCTGCAAAAGCGACGCTCGTCGACGCTCCGTACCTGAGTGACGGTCCGCACGATGTGACGCTTGATCGCCAGGTTTTCGGGACTCGCGTCCTTAGCGTCGCTTTATCGTTTATTGGTTGTGCGGACGGGCGCTGCGCCGCGCTCCGGAGTCGCTGCTGGGTGAGTGATGTTTCGGGGGCTGCCGATGAGGTCAAACCCCGCCTCCGGAGTACAGTATGCTGCAGTCCCTCACCGGGCAGCCGTCATATTCACCGGCCATACTGTAGAAAGGCTTCCTCCCAGTCGTTTCACTGATCGCCCAGGTAGGACAGCCCGTTCTTCCGGAGCAGGGCGCCCATCCCGCTTCGCCGCCCCGCAGCTGGCAGATGTCGCTGGGAACCCTGCGCCATATTTGCGGCGTTTACCTCTAATCATCCGTGCTCGGTGATTAATAGGTGCAAATCAGGCAAATAACGTTATATAAGACACGCATTATGGCAGGATTTTCATACAGCTGCGGACACGGATGAGAGTAAAGCAGAAACTAAATCGCCTTTGTCACGGAATTATTGTTAATATATTACTATTTGTTTCATATTGCGCCAGCGCGGTTAATATAAGAGACCACGTGTTTAAAAGACCTTTAAATATACAGTGTTTTATTGTTTTAGTGTCACTTTGCAGAGTAAATTTTGAACAGTTGGAAAAAAGCGTATTGATTAATGAAACTGATTCCTTTCATATGGAACAAATCTCTAGCACAAAAACCTGCATAACACTATTATTATTATTAGTATTATTATTATTATTACCATTATTATTGTTATTATTACCATTATTATTATTATTAGTTGCAGTATACTTTAATAGCTTTTGTTTTGTTTATCAGAAATGCACTTTCTGAGATATTCTTACACAGCACACTACCTGATTCTGAATAAAAGTATACGTCAGTACAATGTATATGTATTTAATTTTTTTTATTTTTTGGTGGGGGGATACTCTGCGTAACAAGTTGACTAGCTTTATCAGTTCCACTGTTTCCCCGTCTTATCATTTAATCAGTCAATGACATGCTTATTTTTAAATACTCGTACTTCTCTGCAGGGCATAATAATAGTATAATAATAAGTATTGCGGGGGTGATGCAGCACGTGTCTGCAAAATATCCTCCATACAGTAGGTTCCCAGCTGACCCGCTTCACATATTTCAGCGTAATCTCGGTTTTAAACAACTGTAACGAGTATCAGCGATTTACGCGTGGGGCCAGTCAGCTCGCAGGTTTCATGTATAGTTTGGCGACGGGGTGTTATGTGGTTAACTAATGAAGGCCATCATTTATTCTCGGGATCATTTGTTGCAAATTGATCTTCTCATTAAACTGGGGGATTAAGAGTATTGCAGACTGCTGACGCTCTCATCCCTGTCCCTCCGTGAAGGATGACCCATTAGGCAGCCGTATTCACACTTACCGTAGATGGCTTGGCTCCTTTGAACATCTGTGGATCCGAGGTGCGGGTCACAACTTCTCAACTTTGAAATAATTCTGGTGAATCGCTGAAGGGTCGCTGTGCCGCGCTGCACCGATTAATTTGTTATAATAGCAAATGCACTTGCTCTAGAAGCCTGTCAGTCTCACTGGCTGTGTTCAGAGACTGTGTGATACCTCCACTATAAAATACATTATGCAAATTGGCTAAATTTGCCAACTTTTAATTAGTACGGTGCAATTTTTTTACTGCAAATGTAGGAAAGTTAATTACATAAACATGCATGTCTGTTCATCCATCCATCTGTCCATCAATTTATTAATGCAATGTCAATATGTTTTTTTTTTTATTTTGATTCCAAGCTGAAGACAGATGTCATAAAAAAAACAGGTGAACACGTGACTGTTAGTGGAAATGGTGGACTTGTGAAAACACGACTTACATACAATCTATGATTCGGTGACCCAAAAACCAGCAATCAGTTGGAGCTTGATGAGACCGAAAGTTCCTTGATCTCGATGTACGCCGTGCACAGCTAAATCTGCTTCCATATGCATGTTGCCCTGAAGGCCTTTTGAAGGAGACCAAAGCGACGTTTCAGGGACTTCCAGACATCGTTTGGTCTGTATATGTTTCCCATAATTCGTTTTTCCTCAAGAAAACCATAAAAAGAAAACCATAAAAACATTTAAAATAATATCTGTAAGTCAGTTAAACAGAATAATTGCAAATCCTCGCAATGTAAAACGTTCAAACACTTTAGAAACGTGCAGCCACTTCCCATGGGACTGTTCTTTTATGGTGGCGGTTTTAAAGTCTTTGGTCAGTGTGGGCTCGAAAAAGACATCACATTTCGACAGTGCAGTTTGCCGACAAAGTTTATTTTCACAGCATATCTAGAGAGAAAATTTATGCATAGCCCATTTCACATGACCCCCAGTGTCGCGCTGGTGCCCTAGAGGCGAAATAAATAGGAGCAGATGAAAAATTCAAATTCAAATTTAAAACTCATAATGTGAATCACGTTTTGGTGCCAGCCAGTCTTGTTTATGCTTACTGATTGTTTTTTTCTCTATTCCCTACAAGCGATCAGTGTTAACATCCATTAACTCACTGCGTATGGAGCTTGGATGGAGATAAACAGCTTTTTATTGTTTAATGTTGTTGATTTTTAGCATGCATTTTGTTTTTTTGCTTACCAATGTAGCAATGTTTATTTTCTGTATATATGTAATAAAGAGCACTTAATACCAGGTCCAGTCTTTAAAGGACTAATCAGATCCACCTATATCTACGTTCAAGGCACAATTCATGTTCGTGAAAGATGTATAATAAACTAGCTTATGCCATAAAAGAGCACTGCACACCCAGGTCCAGAAAGTACAAATCCATACCAAGCTTTTGTTTCAACCAACCAGTTCAGTACTCTGTGACTGTGACTCTTTATACTCACCTGGTTGGTTGAAACAAAATCTTGGTCTGGATTTGTACTTCCTGAACCTGAACTTTCCACCTCTGTGTACAGTGCATGGGTCTTTATATGTAATCTGTGGGTTTGTATGTATAATCTATTGTAAAGCTAAAACCAGCGATAAAATAATATTAACTGTCAAAGTCACACAGCATTCGACAACTGGACAAACATTCAGGTTTTACATCAAAATATAAACTAACAGTATAAGCCTGTTGGTTCTGAAGCTTTAACTGTATCAATTTGTATTTACAAGTCAGCCTGATATTTAACTGAATAAAAATTTGGCTCATGTAATTTAGCTATTTTGTTGAATTACTCTGAATTGAAGATCTAAAGTATACAATCATTCCCCTGATAAAGCTCACCATCCAGAAGACATGAAATGATAGCATGCTGATCTGGTCACATCCTAGTAGGTGGCGCACATCGTGAACTGGCATGGCTTTCGCCTGCCTGTGTGATTGCGTGAAATTGTCCTCTGTGGTCGCGCAGTTCAGAGATCGTCGGATTCGGGGATGGCCACGGGCCCCAGAGG
The DNA here is from genome assembly GCA_026784285.1 of Stomatorhinus walkeri. Classification (NCBI taxonomy): domain Eukaryota; kingdom Metazoa; phylum Chordata; class Actinopteri; order Osteoglossiformes; family Mormyridae; genus Stomatorhinus; species Stomatorhinus walkeri. The sequence goes on along the minus strand of JAODUD010000050.1, from coordinate 2,468,015 downwards.
CACGGTGGGTATGGTCAGGGGGGCGCCGTCAGAAATCCAGCCCTGTGCCGTCCGGTTGAAGGTGGGCCGCTTGCTTCTGGGGTCCTGGAGCTCTGGGTACTTGCGGAGACCCAGGTCCATGTCAGGCAGCTTGAACGTGATCCCTCTGGGGGCTTTGTCGAAACCCCCGAATGGAGTGGCTACCCTGGATGAGGGAAGAGCAGACCGCCATCAAACCCGGGACCGTGGCTCATAATGGCGCATTCCTGTTAAAAATCCATTAATACCACAGTGCTGCATTGCTCTTTGAACACCCACACAACAGGACCACTTCATTTCGACATCCCTCAAAGCAAGAAGTGTCCCTGTGAAGCGAGTCAGCCACTGGGGTCCGTAGCCTATCCTGGAAGCTACAGGTGCAAAGCATGGAACAACCCAGGAAGGGGCACGACCTCCCATACAGGAAGTCTGATAACTCCAATTAACCTCAGCATGTTTTTGGACTGTGGGGGGAATTTAAGGTCCAGCAGATAGAAATCCAGACCAATTGTTTTGTTTCAACCAACCAGTTGACCATAAAGAGTTGTAGTCACAGAGTACTCACCTGGTTGGTGGAAAGAAAATCTTGGGCTGGGTTTGTAGCTTCTGGACTTGAACTGCCCAACACTGGAAACCAGAGTACCCGGGGGAAAGCCCACAATGGTATGGGGAGAACATGCAAACTCCACACACGACACTCGAACCCGGTCCCAGAGGTGTGAGGCGACAGTGAGTCACTGTGCTTCCTGGTAGAGAGACTGTGAATTTGGACCAAATTAGTCTTGAAGCCAAACCGTGGAAATTTCCGTGCTGAATAAATAAGTACAACTGCGTGTATCTGAACGGAATTACATGGTTTCTCTGGGAGAAAAATAGCTGCTAGTAGTTCTTGCTGTGGCCCAGTGATTCCCACCCTTCCTTGCATCCTTGGGGACCCACAGATGGTGCCATGTTCTCCCGGGGGGCAAAAAAACGTGGACCGCCTGTGGCTCTCCAAAGGCCAAATTGGGAAACTCCGCTGTGACAGCGGTGGAATGGGAGTCATACCTATTAAAGCTCTTGTAGTCCGGCAACTCTGACCGGGGCTCAGGGACCGGCATCTGGGCGTGCAGCGTTTCGGCCAAGGCGGGGTCGTGGATGATCGCCTGCTCCCAGGGGGACTGGTACGACTTGGGGACAGCTGTGGTGTTAAACTTCTCAGGAGGAACATCCTTCAAGGGGCCGCCGTAACCTGCGAGCCGGGCCATTGAGCCGTGACCGTCAGACGCTCGCACTGTCGGCACGCTACCACTCACGCGACGCCTGTGTTTCAGCCTCGAGCTCTGTAAACACGACCTTGGCATGTCTCAAGGCGGGTCCATGCCTCCTAAGCTCAAATCCCAGGCTCTTTTTTAACTCCACTGTTGGCTGCTAAGATAAGATATGATTAAACTTTCTTATTGTGCCAATGCATAGTCTCTCCATGCAAGATTAAAACAAAAATCAGAGTTTAAAAATACCAAATGTAAAATAATAATAATAATAACAACGATAATAATAATGCAATTTTAACGACATATAAAAACAGTTTAAAAGATGGGGTTTGTAAGACGGTAAGTAGCTAAAGAAGGTGTATGCTTAAGGTGCCTACAGGAAAAATACAGGATAACATATATATGCAAAAGAATGAAACAGATCATTAAATAAATACTATTAAGATCAGAATCCAAGAGTGGCGGGAAAAGCGGCTAAGATGTAGAGCTGGAGTCCCACCTGTGAGATTCGCTGCCGTGAGACGATGGCGATGCGCTCTGTTCTCTGCCAGGTTTATCGAGGGGCAAAAGGAAGGTCTGATCTAGGCCTTGAAATAAAACGGGCTGCTTGTATATTGTGTACAGTGTATTCTGGACCGAGGAAAACATGGCCTTTTACAACAAACACGCAGCCGGTGACCTGTATCCTGCCCGCGGTCATGCGAGTGCATATCCTGACCTCGTTTCGTTATTACCTACGGAAAAACGACGACAGAAGCACAAGAGCTGAACGCCATGCCAACCAGGACTTCCTCTCGGAAACGGGATTCGCCGGAGAGGGCGTCTTTTCATCTAGATGCCTGTCACAGCCTGTATTTATAGTCCCCTGCAATGGGAATGAACTCTGACTTTCTATGTCTTAAGGAAATTGAGTTTTTATGGGGGAGGGGGGGGGGGTTGTAGGCAGCAAGACTAGCAGGCTCAGCAAATTAATAGAGAAAAGTGGCGGTAACGGACTGTCCCTAACAATAATCCGCTAAGCACTTAACCACACTGTGAGTCATCTGCTGGTTTGTGCCCTCGACTGGAATTTACCGCCGTTGCTGAAGAGCAGTGCTGGCTGCTGACTACTAGCTGTTAGTTCCGCTTCCTTTTTGAAGGTTTTTTTTTTATCCAGTAGCCTGATCCTCGGGGACATTTGGATACCGGGGTTAAGTAGGGATCGTACAATACGGACGAATGACCGGACTGGTTGTGATTACCACGTCCCCTGTGGGAGTCAGGCCTGAAATAACATATCGTAAGCTTGCCTTCATCTCCTAATGTGCAAAGAAGGGGCTGGTTAAGAAGATTGTGGGGAATACACAAGTGTATCGTGTTAAATGAATCCCAGGGGTAGATCTCGGACGGGCTGCCCGTGGTGGCTGTGAGTGGCGGTGCTGGTCATATCCAATAGGGGATAGGCTACAAAGGGTTGAAATTATTTACGTTTTCCTTTCGCAGGCCGCCCGAGAGGAGTGTATGTATCGCGCAACTGGGTTTGCTTGACAGTTCATTCTCTGCTAACCTTAAAATTCATTGCCTTGCACTTTTCGCCGATGTCAGCAGAAATTTGAAATACAGGATTTGGGTCTGTGCCCTCCGGTGACTATTTCAGGCAGAAACCCTGGGGACAAGAGTGTGGGAAGCCATTGGGGTTGTGTCGTACATTCGGGCTGGAGGCTCTGCCAGAGGCCGCACCGCATGCGGTCGCCTGCAGGGGGCGGGGCGGCGACGGCACCTACCAGGGGCGATGTTGTTGGGGTGCGGAGGGGACCTTGGGTCGGGCGCGTTCGCCGTCGTCTTCGCACCCGACCCGCCGCCGTCACCTTTTCCCTCCTCGTTTTCCCTGCTCTGACCCTGGACGCCACTCTGGGAAGAGGGAACACCCCTGTCGGAAAATCCTGGAAGCTTTCGAGCGTGGCCAGGCCGGGAAATCAGAATTTACTGCCGATATTAGCACCGGCTTGCAACGTTAACGATTCCGTTTTATTAGTGCGACTCTTATGGAAGACGTGAAGCAGCTCACGTACATAAAAAATAAATAAGCCTCATCGTGAAAAGGCTCGCATATAATTAGAAGGAGAGCTTTTTAAAGAGTGACTTACAGCCAGATCCCCCCCCCCCATAATTATTTGGCTTAACGGACATGACATAAGGAAATGAACTCCGGGCAATTATCCAGCTGAAACAATTACATACAGTGCTGGGGGCCGTCACCCCTGGCTACATATTTCCCAAGCTGCAAAAATCTGGCTACTGGCACCGTAGTTTACATGGGGAGGGTTTAGGGCACAGAATTAATTGCTTAACGGTGACCCTCCTAACTTTGTGCGTCACGGTCGATCACGTACAGTAGCAGTAAGGAACGACGTGACAGGCTGAAGGAAGTGGCGGAATCACCTGAAAATAAGAGCCTGACGGGGAGAACTCGCCGTCACTGAGCAGACGGCCAGGGCCCGAGGCATGTGGCGATGGTACCGTCCGACTGACGTCGTCCGGTCTGCTCGCTCTATAATCTCTTCCCACCCCCGGGAGTCTAGCTTTCCGAATGAAACTGGCAGGACACACGAACACCCGCCACTGCTGACGAATTTGCGGAGCTGGTATCAAACCTGGGAATGCCGTCCACATGTAGGAAGCTACCCAAGTCGCGCGACACCCCCTCCCAGACTCGAGGAGCATGGGCCTGCCTTACGTCGAGTTGCGCATTGGCCTCGTTCTGGACGCTCTCGAAGGTGTACTTGTCGGACCTCCTCTGTCGCATCTTGAAGAGACGAGATCCCTTGTTGGACAGCAGTGACAGCTCCTCCAGCATGATGTCCTGGGGCGTGCTCAGCTTCTTCCCCAGGTCCATGGTGTTGCCTGGGGGTGGGGGGGGGAGGGGGGGCAGCACAGTGAGCTTCCTCGCTATTCCAGAATCAGCCCCCGCCCTCGCCACTGATATGAAACATCTCAGCAGCACCCCGATCTTCAAGAGACGATGAAAAACGCAAAAGGTCCCCTAAGACCCAGATAGGGAACATTCCGGAAGAACAGGAGTCTAGTTTCTGTAGGCAGGGAGACTTTTTGAAACCCTTTTTGTTGTTTTTAAGACGAGACCGGAAATTACCAAAAGTCAGGCTTCATCACTGTATTTTATAGTAGCAGGAATCAAAACTCACTCAGATCCTACAGAAGAACTTTCGTTAAATTTTCCAAAACTCACAGAAAAAGCAGCTACTTTCAAACTTGACTGAAAGAGTTTTAGAAATTTGCTCTTCAGCTGAGCCTGTCTAAAGGACACTTTAAAGTCCATACTGACTACCTACATTCTCCACACTCATCTGATTTCAGCAACAACAAGCGAATCTTCATTGTAACGTACATGTTCAGCTATCGTCTTTCTGACTTAACAAACACTATCTGCAATCAAAGTAACTTTGACAATTATTTATTTAGACGATATATAAATATTGAAACGGTATTCCTATGGATTTCCTTGTTCTTTGTATAGCCCACGGAGGTCTCAGCCACACATCTCGAGTGGTAAAGGCCATCCAAGTCTTCAGCTGTTATGGATTTGCGTGCCTTCACAGTGGGACACAAACAGTTGTCTCTCCCCTGACCAAAAATAGCTGTCTCAGAAGGACGACTACAAAAGGATCAGATGCCATAGGTCACGCTATTAGGGTATTTATGGCACGGCCTTTAGCTCCCTGAGCCCAAGGTGTGTGGGGGTTCGAGGGCTGCGTCATACCGTCGTAAGCGCGGACCTCTTGGCATATAGCCGCAGCCTGCATCTTCCTCTCCCTGATTGTCATCATGGTGACTTGTGACATTACAGCGTCAGACGGCAGGCACGTGTACCCCGGGACTGGAACACACAAAGGACGTTGGGTGCATGGCGTGCTCCGCCCACCCGGGCGTGCTTCACATCAAGGCCTTCTTTCTCCCCTGCTGATAGGACGCTGGTCACCGCCAAGGCAGGGAGTGTCGAGTGGGAGCGAAATATTGGGTTGGTTTAAAGGACAGAGTTAGTAGCTTATTTTAAATGCTCTCCACAAGCTGGTGTGCTGTGCGCGTTGATGATGTCAGGTGTAGTGAAGGGTTTGCGATTCACGCTGTTAGATGCCAGTATCACCCACTGCACTGAGAACATGCTTACGGTCACAGTTCTCTATGGTGCATTAATTCTGAGCACTCCAGTCAAAAACCATGCTGATCTCATGTTCTAGCGGATACTGGCCTCCTATGGAGTTTTTCCTCCTCTTATTCTCCCCAAACTTAACAGATTCTATGTGGGGATCTTCGTGTCTGTATGTCGAGCCTTCTACAGGGAAGCAGCAGCGCCGCTATGGCAGTAGCCCCAGTCCCCTCATTACTGGCTCCTGTTCGCCACGGTGCCCCCCCTGTCCCCGACACTTTTTAATTTAGTCTGGATGCTCCAGTGCCGTGTCTGATGGCGCATCTAATGAACTGCGAGAGAGCGCTGCAGGAGGAAAAGAACACTCCTCCGTGTCACAATGCGCAGGAAGCGCAGCGACGGATTGTCCGACATGATTTCCTCGGGGTACGCCGACCCCCCCCGCCCCCCCCCAGCTGAAGGAGAATAACAGAGAAACTGCCAGCCGATTGGACAGCCACGTACGCACTTCAGGAAACTTCCGAGAATCACACCCCAGGGTGCCTTGCACTCATGTAAGATATTAAGAGATGGGACACAAAGTACAGCCTCTCAGCGTCCATCACGGCTCACAGACCTCAATGAGCCCTCTTGTCTGTCCTATACTGCACGTGTTCAGACTCCCATTTACTTAGTTCAGAATGGCCATTGACTCCTCAACACCTACTCTCAGTTCCATTCAATTGTTAACGTGTACAGTTAAAAGCAAAGTGTGGCTGTTTAACGGACAAAACTTCACAGCATGCGCCCAGACCACGATTTTTTGAGCCAGTCATCAAAGCTATGTATAAATAATAAAAATAACTTTTTCTATCCAGAATTAGGAACCTGAACCCTGTTGTGTTTTTATTGTCCTTGGTAATATAAAAAAAATGTATCTCACATTTGCATTCTGTAATTTAAAAAACCATTCTAATGAACAGAATTTAGCTGCACTGGGTCACCCGAGGCTCTGTGAAGGACGCGGTAATGTTGTGCACGCCGTCCAACTCTGGGAGAGTTACAACGCTTGCTTGTGGCGGTAAGTTACATGAGGATTCCCGTGCAGAAGCAGAATCTGCGTCGCCGCAGAGGGAATAAAGTCCTACCTGTATTAGCGCTGCGTTCCTCTTGCTCACCGTGTATCCTTGAAAGCAGAGAGCTCGACGGGGGGGGGGGGGGGGGGGGG
>JAODUD010000050.1:2409595-2425028 GCA_026784285.1 Stomatorhinus walkeri | reverse complement strand
GTTGGTCTTGTACCTTCATGCTAAACAACTGAATACTCTCTGCAGATGTCCTCTAGATGTTCTTCAGCCGATACGCCAGCAGGCAATGTGGTCTACAGCTCAGTCGCCCTGAAGCACAGCGAGGTGAGTTACCTTAGACACTGAATACAGCCACGATATCAACATCATACATGAAGTTCATTTGGCTTCCAGGTTTAAGCCAGATTAAAGTGAACTAAAGAGATTTCTCTGATTAATCTTCTGGTCTGGTTTATTTCTTCTTCCTCTAGAAGTAGCATTAACACACCACACTCCCTGACGTGCTAAGAGAGGCATCCTGCCTCAGATGCCAAACTGAACAGTAGCCAATATTAATGCTTATATGTTCTTTTCCAGTAGGGGGCAGCGACGCGGAGATGCTCCTGTACATGTGGGGACCTACTGCTCAGGGACAGTCAGATGCTCCAGTGATGGGGAGGGATAATCACCAGAGGAGCATCTTACAGTGATGTACACTGTATTTATATGGCATGAGCCGCTCTCACACTGTATACAATATATACATAATATACAACATTCTGAGAAGGTATTTGTCAATGTCTGTTTTTCTCTTGTAAATTTATGTATTGGTGAGGGTTATGTGGGGTCCAAACGGCTTAAATTTTATGCTCTACTTATTTTATACTCCTTCACTGCCCCCTGCTGGAGCAACTTCACCATTTCTCAGCCTCCCTGCTCTGTGGAGTTGAAAGCTGTCCAGATGCATTGTGTTGTGTTTCAGTATAAAAGCTTTTTTCACAGTATGTTTTTCTCACAGAATGTTAGGCTTTTGTTTATGGATAAGTTGAGTATTATTTAAAATGCTGACCCCAGACTGTGAGACTCATGATATATAATGTTAATAAAAATGCTTTACATTAATCCTGCAGTCTGCAGTGGTGTCTCAGTGTGTAACAGGGATGCCTTATACTGCCAGGGGTTTGGGTTTGAATCCAAGTCGTGCCAGCAGCCGCACCACCTGTAATTCAGCCCGGGTAAATCCATCTGAAAATAAGTACGTTTGGACGCGGCCAGTAGTTGGATGAGAGACCAAGTAGGAAAGCTGGGTTGGTGCTGGAAGAGATGGTGTGACTAACAGAGGAGCTAACAAGTGTATATATATATTCCTAACATGTGGTCTATAGTTTCCTTCCGTGGTCCAAATATATATATAATTATAGGTGGATTAGAAACCCTAAACCGCCCGTAATCTGCAATGACCCGGCATCCCACGCAGAGTGTTCCCTGATTTGTGGCCCGTGGGGTGTCTGTCTAGCTTCGAATCTGACAGTCCTACCTGAACATGGCGATTCTTAGGTTTGCTGCTAGTAAAGGAGTGTTTATGGGACTTCTGCTTGCTGCTCACGTTATAATGCAGATGCGCCGTATGGAGGGAATCCGGAGTCCTGCAGCCGGTCGGGAAATGTCGCTGACGATCTTTTAGCCTGTTTCATTCCTTTTCTATTTAATGTAACACAGCGACACACAGGGAGATTGTTGTTCCAGGACTTCTACTAATTAAGCAACTTTATCACGAGCCTTTTAATTTCATTTTGTTTCTAAACAAAAAAATGTTTATTAAAACTTTGAACAATTAAACACAGTGATTTAAGTTTGTTTGCAATATATGCAACCCACTCTCTCACCCCCATAGCATATTTATACAATATCATAAATTACTCTAATCATGAACGTACATTTCTCGGTTATCCCGATTAATTAAAAAATGTATTAATAATCAAGTAGTGTAAGTGTATTAACTGAATTCCTATTTCAGCCCCACAGTGCATTCATGGCTGTTATTCATATACAGACGTACAGTAAAAAGTGTTAGGTTGGGCACTCGACCCGGCGCTGACGTGTTCGGAATGTGTTGGTGCGCATGCGCAGTCCGAGCCGGGCTTTGCACTGTGGCCACAGGCACCGGTCCGCTGTTGGAGTTTGACGTGGCATTCAGCTCGCATTTACAGTGCGTACCGTGCTGAACCTTAACCAGCTTAGCCAGCTGAATCTTCCAATCAGGTAAATAACATCTGTCTGTTCGCCGGCACCTTCTAAATTATCACAATAAAGCTTCAGACCACTGCACTTAAAAAAAAAAAAAAAACTTTTACTTGCTACTATTAGGTGCATATAACTTTGTTACAGTTCATTGTTTCATTTGTGTTGGAATACTGTCTGCCTGTCACAGATTATTATTTTTATGTCATTAATTACACGGTGCTTATCTGTGGGATTAAACAATGTAATGTTAGTTTCGATTTACCCACCGTATGTTATAATTATCTTTGACGTGGCATCAAACCGGGAAGTTTTGGGGGAACCTTTAACATGAATCATTTGCGCTTTCGCGTCTTATCACACCGGATATGCAAGGTGACAGTAAAACGTTTTAAATAATAGTCTGTGCCGGGTCATTTATGTCCGTTCTATAATGTTATATAATTTAATAGACGCGTCTCGCTCAGTTCCATCAGTTAGGGCAGAATCCGCAACTTTCCTGCCTACCACTCCTACTGTAAAGTTCTTGACAAGAAACCACTTATACTGCAAAAAAAGTGAATAGTTGCTAGTGAAGTGTTGCTCCAATCGTCAAAAGTAATATTGCAGATGATTCAGATAACTTCCGCAAAAAACCGTTTCTTGAAATAAAAGCCGGTGTGGCCGTTCATAGCGGAGAAGTTCTGATCTAACATGCAAACGTACGGTCTGCACGTCATTAAGGCCGATGTCCGTTTGCTCTGTGACACTGCGTTCAGCTTGCTGAAGGAGGCGCGTTGTTTGTAGTCATCATCGTAATGAACTTATTCCTTTCTTGCATACTGCCTTGAGTTTATACGGGAAACTCTTTATGGCTTCTGAACTGGTACAGTCGAGATGCGTCATGGCGATAGTTGTTTACTATGAGTGAAATTAATTGATGGTTTTTGTGCTTTTTTTAAACTCAGATCACTAAGGTGTCATACACACACACACACTTGTTAGTATAGTTCTCTAGAATATGTTAACCTCTGCACTGCAGCCTACTGCTTGTTTTCCACGTGAGTTTGTCATGGAAATGAATTCTGGAGAATAACAGATAATGCCGACAGACGTAACTCCCTGATTATCATCTCCAAATGTGGGCTTTCTGACTTGGATATTTTGAAATTACTCCCCTTTAAGCCTCTTACGAAGGTTAAGGTGGGGGAAATGAGCCGTGTTTTGTTTCCAGTTCTTGGTCTGGGATGAGAAGAGTCTGAACAGGACCGGTCGCGATGAGTCAGCAGGGCTATGTGGCTGGTTTTTCTCAAGCCCCGCCAGGTGTAGCTGGCTATTCTAATACCTACGGAGCCTCGCACCCCCAGAATCACTATGGGCACTTCGGGGTCCCGCCACAAGGGGGCGCTCCAACGCCAGGTAAGGAGCAGTCGTGGTTCTTCAGACCCTGATCCTGTTATTTATTTTGGTTTGTTGTGCTTTAAATGCGTTGCAGATCACAGTTTCCTCATATCTGTGCCATATATTCCATTCTTATTTTTGGATGCTTACTCAAGACTACAGAGAAAAGGCACTTAAATTCCTTACTCATTTTCTGATGTGGGGAGAATTAATTTTTGCTATTTATTTTTTTACAGCCACGTTCAAGACACCTGCATCTCCTGGATCCAGCATGCCGCTACCTCCAGGGACTGGCCAGTTCATGACCAATGGTCTGCACAATGGAACAAGCGAGCAAAGGTAAGGCCAGCTTGATGAGAAGGGTTAAGGCTTGCAGTGCGGACGCCTTATCTGATTTGTCCCACATGGATTTTACTCCCCTATTGTAGGTTCCCCCCTCCTACCTCAGTCCCTTCTCCATCTGCCTACCCTCTCCCCACTGGTCCCAGATTGGCTGCTGCACCAGCTTCCACACAGCAGCTGACCAATCGGATGGGTGGCATGCAAATCGGCGGCTATGGTAGGTTCTGTTGCAGCGGCGATCTCCAAAACCCAGTGGCCTGACTTAACTTGGCGCCGTTATTTACCTTTGAACTGGCAGTGCACGTTGTTCTGAAAGCCTTGGTTTGAAATTTTTGAAAGGAGGTCCACTATTACACTAACCGAAGGATTAAATTCCAAAGGCTTAGCCTTTCATTAGACTTTCAAATTTTGATTTTTAGCTACTTACCATGTTGACTTTAAGACTAAATTTGTTTAGATGGTAGATTAGTTTAGGTTAGATATTAGATTAGTTTAGATTAGCCCTATTGAAATGCTTCCATAAAGCTGTAACAAAGAGCACGCATTCATCGTGATTTGCTTGATTCGTTTTCTGTAGGCCAAGGCTCACTGCAAGTTCCCCAGCCACTTATGAGTTCTGCGGCACCGCAGACAATGTCTTCACCACCCTTGGGACAAGTCCATCCATTACAGGCCCCTCCCACATGTCCTCCTCCAATGGGTGTGGGCCCAGCCATGGGCACCATGGGCGCAGTCCCACCAATGGGCATGTCTGGATCATTCCCAGGCCCGCCCCCTCCCAGCAGTGGCACACTCCAGCAACTTCCAGGATTATGTGGGCCGCAGGAGTTGCTGCATCAGCAAGGTGCTCACATGCAGCTCACATGCAGCCTTCCTGTAGAACATTATTCTCAGGAGAATGAAAAGTACTTCTTAGACAGAGCTACAAAAAAAAACACAGTTTAAATTGTATTCAGCTCAAATTCTGTGGATCTGTAGTACTCTTCCTTCACCAGGGGCTTTGTAGGATAGGTTGACAGCATCTCTGCAGATTATGACCTTTATCATCAGTAGGTGGAGCTACAGAACACCTCTGGAGATGTAGAAAGAGGACATAAGGGTCTTACATTAGTTCCGGTTTGCTGTGTGCTGATTGGCTTGGCTTGACTGCGTGACCTGGAGCTATGGAAGTAAGTGTGACCAGGACCTTTTTCGCTGGCAGGCGGATACGGGGGCCAACCAGCAGGCTCTCAGCCCAGCTTCCCCGGGGCCTTTCCCCCCGGGGCAGCACAGATGGCGGGGCCCCCGCAGAAGAAGCTGGACCCCGACTCCATCCCCAGCACGGTGGGTACACGCCTCGACTCCTGCGTACTCAGTATCTGGGATATGCATGGCCACCAAAATTCAATGTGGGGAAGAAATGAAACGGTAAATTCTATTTATTTAGCAGATGATTTTATGCAAAAGTGACACACTAGTAGAGAAAGCGGGTGGTCAGACGGTCCCTGGGGCGATTGGGGGTTAAGGGCCTCACTTGGGGGCTGAACGACCGTGGGATTTGAACCAGCAGCCTTCTGTTCATAGGCGGAGTGTCCTAACCTGCTGAGTCACACAGTGTGCAATTAGTAGTGTTTTAAATAGTTAATTAAGGTAATCCTTTTAAAAAAAACCCTACTCTACCAGCCCTTTCTTGTAACCCTATACACACATACGTCTAGTGCCCCCACATCAGGGCAGTGTCTGTCTGACCTCAGTCTCCACCCTCTAATCACCCTCCAAAAGCACCACATTCCCACAGTGGAAGGCGGGTCTCTCTTCTCCATAGCTACCATTCCTGAGCTCCCCTTCTTCGTATCTAGACACAAGTGATCGAGGATGACCAGGCCAAGCGTGGCGGGCAGATCTACACCACCAACCTCAGGGGCCAGGTCCCCCCACTGGTCACTACGGACTTTGTGGTTCAGGACCAAGGTAATTGACGGCTCTACGACTTGTTACATTGTATAAAAGAATAATATATAAGTAGCTATAGAAGTTAGGGCTATTATAAGAAAAATAAAAGGTTAGCATCAAGGGCGTAACTTTGAATTGATCATTGGGGGTGGGGGGGGTGGTTGTAGTGGCTGGTTCAGATTATTGGGAGGTTACAACCCCCCCGTAATTTCCACCCATGCTTAGCATGCATATACGAGTGTCTGTATATGTAAAATATGAAAGTGGTCTGTATAATATACATTGTGTGTGTGTAGTCCTTAAGACTGGGTGTCTCCATCCTCGGTATAATGTGGGGTGACATCACCACTTGGCTTGTCTCTAGGCAACGCCAGCCCGCGAGTCATGCGCTCCACGCTCTACTCCTTCCCCTGCACTGGCGACCTCGCCAAGCAGTGCCAGGTACCCCTGGCGGTCACCATCAAGCCCCTCGCTCTCATCCCCGACAACGAGGTAGGACTGCCGTGTGCCGGTGCGCCGTCGGCGGTCTCAGTCCCCACCGTGGACACCCTGTTCTTAACACAGTGGGGGGGGGGGGGTCTTTTCTGGGGATTTCTATGTGGTCTCTGTCACCAAGATTGAAAGGACCACAGTCACATGCGGGACTGGAGGGTGTCAGGTTCCCAGGACGAAGGGAGGAAAACCACAGCATTTTTCATTGGATGGGAGTTGGAATTTGAACTAGTTCAAACTCCAGATTCTGATTTTAGGAATTCAATTGTAACTAACTATAATAAAAACTCAGTTATGACTAGTTACAGCTGAATTCCCGATAACAGAAAATTAGATTGTCACCTAGTTAACATGCTATTTCTGATATCATCAATTTTGACTAGAAACAACCGAATTCCTGATACCAGAAATTGCTATCTTAACTACTTAAAACAGAATTATAACTTGTTACAATTAAATTTCTGATATTAAGAATTTGCATTCTCATTAGACAGAACCGAAACTGTGACATCCTCTGGAAATGATGTAAGACTGACAGCTTTCCATACTGCCACAGACAGTTTGATGTGTTTTTCTGTCACATGCCCAGTGTCAAAGTAGAAGTAACTCCCCCATCTCCCGTACACCCCCACCCGGAAGACCTAAATGTACTATAAATGAAGGGAGGAAACACAATGATGTGCTCACAGCAGAGATGTGTCTCCACACGTAATTTATGACGTGCTTGTAAACAGGCTGATGATAAGAGACCCATGCTAATCTCCACAGCATGTCTCAGTCCACTTTTATAAATATCTATACATGGGTTAATGACAATTTTATACAAACTGTATTGACACATAGGCATTCAGACGGCAGAGGCTTAATCCAAATAATGTTCCTTTTCGATAGGAAGTCTAAACAGTTTGACTTTGAGCTGCTTGAAATATAACATTGTCTGCTGCAAATGATAAAGACATTAAAACCAGCGCAATGTAACTAATGTCCAGTAAAGAGTCCATTATTCATGCTTGACAGTTGCGTAATGGATGGATGGAAAAATCAATCAGTTCTACTTCTAGAGGGCAAAGGTCTACGCGTTGTTGGCCCTTAACTGCTTCAGGGACAGGCTGATCTTGTTTTTATTATTATCATTATTATTATCATTATTATCATTTTATGTGCGCTGCTCTGGATTAAATGGTCTGCAAAAAAAATTAAGATAAATGTGGTAAGTCGGGACTGAGTAAAAAAAAAAACAAATATAAGAATAAATAATCTGTAAAATGGAGATTTCAGCGTCGATAGCTAATCTGGAGGATTACACGCCTTCTCAGAATGAAGGCAGGCTTCTCCTTGCTGGTGTTCATGCCTGAGTAAGTTAAGCCCCTCCCCCTCTCTCCCTCCTTGTCTGCAGACCCCCCTGTACACTGTGGACCACGGCGAGGCCGGACCCATCCGCTGCAACCGCTGCAAGGCCTACATGTGTCCCTACATGCACTTTATAGACGGGGGGCGGCGCTACCAGTGTGGCTTCTGCAGTTGCGTCAATGAAGGTCAGTCTGCCCCACCCCGTCTCCTTATTGCCGCCCCCCCCCTACACTGACATATTGTCCCCCAATCACCCGTGCCTTTGCACGCACAGCTGGATGTCTTGCACTCACCAGCTGTCATGAAGAACTCCACATCCCCGTGCTGTGGTCTGTTTAACATCCAGATGTTTTTAGCAAATCGCAATACTTTACAGAGAATTACCAAAACGATTGGTCTGAGTTTAACATTATGGTCTTCAAACTGAGCTCTCGTTCATGGGAGATTTTCTTGCACAAAAATGTTCTGAGGGCTGAATGAAAAATTATTATTTCACAAAACCAATCAGATTGTAGAGGAGGTGAGTTCAAGCAACTAGAAGAGATGGGACAAAGATATCTGATTGGTTGGTCCCACCTCCTCTAGTTGCTTGGACTCACCTCCTCTACAATCTGATTGGTTATCTCTCTTAACCAATGATTTTTCATTCTGCCCTCAAAACATTTTTTATGTAAGTGAAACTCCCACAAGCTGAACTTTCTCTTTAATCTCAGTAGTCTTCAAAAGAATGGAAAGGTGAGTAAACCCTACATCTACACAGTATCTTTGACTAAGAGCTGTGTTCTTTATGTATAAATCAGCTCTCCAGCCGGTCATTAGAAGCCCATGTACAGCTGTGCTGGTGCCTCAGTTGAAATTGTTTTTCTGTGCCCCTGCAGTGCCAACGTTTTATTTCCAGCATCTGGATCACGTTGGTCGCCGGGTGGACGCCTACCAGAGGCCTGAGCTCTCCCTGGGGTCCTATGAGTTCATCGCTACCCCAGAGTACTGCAAGGTTCCTGCTTTGTGTTCATTCATTTGAATAATGCCTTTGATTAGTGCAGGGTCATGTTCTGAGCAAAGTGTCTCTCCTGGCAGCCATCGTAGGAGAACACTTTATTAATCCTTGTAGGGAAATTATCTTGCCGCCTACCCCATTCTGCCCTCCATGAGATCACAAGAGTCACACGAGAGCACACAGTGCGAGGGCAGCCACCTGGTGGCGCCGAAGGAGCACATGGACCCATAGACACCGAGTCACACCGAGTCACACTGAGTCACACACTCAGAGTTTCTGTGCTGAGTCTGATGAGGATTTCTTGCTGATTCATCATCAAATCTAATCTGTAGGGTATCTGTGGCTCAGCGGGTTAGGAATAGATCTGCGCGATATCGACGTCACATGTTATGCACATGCATTTGCATAGGGCTGCCAAACCCCTCCTGCATGTGCTCTGCATGCATTCATAATCGCTTTCACCCTTGCTGTTGCATAGATAGTGTGTCGTGGAGGAGAAACAAGAACTTGTCGCAAAAAGACATTTCTTTGGATTCCGCAGAGATGACGTTGAGTACGAGCAACTTGTCAGCACAGTTTGCAGCGGCACCAATATTTATCGCAAAAATCGCATTGTGGTTTTTTCTTCCAAGTATCCTGCAGCTCTGGTTAAGATGCTGCATCCAGGATCAGAATGTCATTGGTTCAAGTCCCGTGGTCGGCAGAGAGATTTACAGTTGGGTCCTTCTGAAAGGCCCTTAATCCCAGTCGCTCCAGTGAATGGCTGTCACTGCTTACTGAGTTGTACATCACTTAGGATAAAATTGCTGCTAAATGAATATAATGTAACAATTTTTCCACGTATCAATCGGGAGGCCCTGGGGGTAGTTAGATTTGTTTTTCCCCGATTTTTCAGACCCATCAATATGTTAAATGCCATCCATCCATTATCCACCGCTCATCCGAGGTCGGGTCGCGGGGGCAGCAGTCTAAGCAGGGTAACCCAGATGTTAAATTCTCGCTACGGAATCAGTTCATATGAGGAGCACTAATATAAAAATCCAAGCAGCCATAGCCTTCTAACCCCCATCACCTTGATTAAACATGTTATGTATGTGATTGTGACCCTGAACATATCCAGTAAATTAACTTTACAGGTCATTTTTACAGTATCTCTGGCTACCAGTGTATGTGGTCCCTCACCAGTTTCAATTCCCATCGCTATTAAGTGCCTCATAAATGACTAGGAGAGGCATGATGGATGTTGCTATAAACATGAATGCCTCTGGAGCACCAACTGATGCTTCTCTCACTCAGGACAAGAAGCCCCCAAATCCACCTGCGTTCATCTTTATGATCGACGTGTCCTACTCCAACATCAAGAGTGGCCTGGTCCGACTGGTCTGTAATGAGCTGAAGGGGCTGCTGGAGCGACTTCCAAGGTGGGCTTAGGATTCGTTCTCTACCTCTGAGAATGTACCTATTCAGTATTCTCAGTACTCAAATCTCTGAGAATACTGAATACTCAAATACTCAGTACTCAGATACGATCAGTTAGAACTGGGCAACATATCAATAAAATATTATATTGCGATCATGAACATTAATATTGCCATCAATTTGAACTTTGATTTATGATATAGCCTAAACACGTATTTTCTTGTATTATTAACAGTTAATTCACTATTTTTGCTCAAATTCCATCAAAACATCCGTCTGTTGTTGGCATAGTTATCATTATACTTGCCATGTGCTATTAGTGACTATTACTTAAACAGTTTTGTCATCAAAATCAGAACAACCAGGTTGCATTGGCAAGCATTCTCCAAGTGCTCTTCTTCTGATGAAGAACAATATCTAATCTATATATTATTGTTTATCTCCTCTTCATAGGTGTGTGGGTTAGCTTTGGAACCTTTTACGAGTGATGTCTTATTCACCAGACTGATACAGTATTTTTGCATGCCTGTGTTGTTTCAGTCCTTGTAGTGGAGATGTCTGGTGAGATGATGTTTTTGTATTAATCAGATTCATGAGCATTGATTCCTGTGCTGCTGAAAGGACCCTTGGTCTTGGATGTCAAAAGATGTCTCTGTGCATTAATACTTGATGAGAAAGTTGTTGCTAAGGACCATGAGGAACATTGAGGTGAAATGATGGTTTTGGTTCTTAAGATGAACTAGGAGTAAGAAGGGTATTAAGGTTCGGCGTGTGGATGTCTCTGCCAGGGAGGAGGGCACTGAGAGCTCAGCAGTCAAGGTGGGCTTCGTGACCTACAACAAAATCCTCCACTTCTATAACGTGAAGAGCGCCCTGGCCCAGCCCCAGATGATGGTGGTGTCAGACGTGGCTGAGATGTTCTTGCCCCTGCTTGACGGCTTCCTTGTCAGCTTCCAGGAGTCCAAATCTGTCATCAGTAGGTATGTCGAACCTCAAAGGCCAACCCTCTACTTGTCCTACTGAAACAGCAATGGCGTCTTTATATATTTTTTGTTATTTTATATTTTGTAGCAGCCAATTATGTAATATCTGCCAATAATCTAATAACTGCTAGTAGCAGTTAGTATAAAATCTCTAAATCAAAAACGTAATAAAAATTTCTAAATAATGTAATAAGTTATTACATTATTGGCAGTTACTACATTATTGGCTGGTACATATTTGATGTCTTTTATGTTATTGTGATATTTGTTTAACATTGTGATTATTGTTTATTGTGTTATTTGTCTGTCTGTTGGTCTATTACGGCACCGTTCAGTCTGGGGAAATGGCGTTTCATTTTTTTTTATGTATGAAGATGACAAAAATGACAATAATGGATGTCTGAAGCTTTCAGTAAGGTTATATTTTACAAAATGTCAGCATGTAAGCAAACCTTTCATGTTTTGCATCTCCCCGCGTTCTCAGTCTGTTAGACCAGATTCCAGACATGTTTGCTGACACCGGTGAAAGCGAGACGGTCTTTGCCCCTGTCATCCAGGCGGGTACCGAGGCTCTGAGGGTAAGTCGGCCATCTTCTCGAGCTCCTCACTGCGCGGTAGCGGCCTTCCGACGTCTGCGTGACGGCAAGGTCTCCCCGTCCTGCAGGCAGCAGAGTGCAGCGGCAAGCTCTTCGTTTTCCACTCCTCGATGCCGACCGCCGAGGCTCCTGGGAAACTGAAGAACCGCGACGACAGGAAGCTGTTCAACACGGAGAAGGAGAAGGTACGCGTCCTCAGCAAGGCGAGGTGATGCTGGCTGCTGTGTGGGAAAGTTTACTGCATGGTGTTAGCAACCTGAATCGGTTGCCAGCCCCTGCTACTCTAATTAACAACTTTAACTGTCACCCCCCCCACCCCCTGAAATTCCTGGGTCTGGCTATCAAATTTGGTCTACCTCTGACACTAACTTAGACTTTAACATTAGTTATGTTGGTTAAGTTAACTGAAGTGCGGCTCTTCTTGACGTCACGAAGCAGCTACCCAGAGCCTTAACTAGAAATTAAGGGCCCCCTGATTACATGTCATCTTCCCCCCCCAGCCCCAAACTATATATAATTTTACATATTCAAAATGTAAATATCCCTTCCAGAGTTCTGCCAGGGTTTCCATGCCCCTTCTGTATCCCTGTATCTCTATTATTTAAATTACCTATGTGTTATTTATACTGGTATTCTGAAGGACTTACAGTTCTGATTGGGAGGAATCCCCGTCTGTCTGTTTGTTTACCCCCCCGTCTCGATCCTTAGCTGCCCTGATAAGCACTAAGTGGCCCTTAGCACTGGTGACACGTGGTTAATGGTTAAAGGATGCTGGGCTGCGCCGTGTGCAGAGTCTGACGAGTGGCCCCATGCGACTCAAGGTTCACGGCCTGTTTACCTTTGTGCTCGCCGAGCAGACTCTCTTCCAGCCCCAGAAGGGCGTCTACGAGCAGCTGTGCAAGGACTGCGTCACCAGCGGTTGCTGCGTGGACCTTTTCCTCTTTCCCAGCCAGTATGTGGACGTGGCCACTGTGGGCAGCGTATCTATGCACACCGGAGGCTCCGTCTACAAGTACAACAACTTTCAGGTGCTGAGGTGCACCGCTGCACATTACATTGTCTGTGTGCTAAATGCAGGTCTGTGTGGGGTGATATGCAAGGAACAATGTGTCATTAGCTGCTATGCTGCTACAGTATGTCATTAGCTGCTACGCTCCTACAGTGTGTCATTAGCTACTAGGCTGCTACAGTGTGTCATTAGCTGCTACGCTGCTACAGTGTGTCATTAGCTACTAGGCTGCTACAGTGTGTCATTAGCTACAAGGCTGCTACAGTGTGTCATTAGCTGCTACGCTGCTACAGTGTGTCATTAGCTGCTACGCTGCTACAGTGTGTCATTAGCTGCTACGCTCCTACAGTGTGTCATTAGCTGCTACGCTCCTACAGTGTATCATTAGCTGCTACGCTGCTACAGTGTGTCATTAGCTGCTACGCTGCTACAGTGTGTCATTAGCTGCTACGCTGCTACAGTGTGTCATTAGCTGCTACAGTGAGCCATTAACTGTTACAATGTGTCACTAAGTGCTGCACTGCTACAATGTGTCATTAGCCGCTACATTCCAGTGTCTACTTCAAGCAAGACGATTCCAGAAAAGTCTAAAATTTGAGTCTTTGCTGTAGGTGGATATTGATGGGGAGCAATTCCTCAGGGATCTCAGAAGAGATGTGGAGAAGCCAGTTGGGTTCGACGCCATCATGCGAGTCCGGACCAGCACAGGTAATGAGCCTTTCATGCCATGTAGTGACATTTAGAGATAAGGGAGAATTTGAAGATGCTCTTACACATCTTAGATGTTTTCATTTGTACTCTGCTGAGGATATTAAGATGCATCCACTTCAAGCAGAAGAAGCACTGTTTATTCAGGCGATGCTTGTAAGCAATAGTGCTGTAACAGCTCTGAAACTGAGACTGAAACCACCATACAAATTTTACACATTATACCTATTTTATTGTCTTCCAAAGGTAAATAACACTCTGGTTATTCATTAGAGTATAGTATTTAATATACCAATGGCACTTTACTGATCCCTCATGGGGACGTTTTCTTTACCTACCCCATCTTGCACTACATGACACACATGTAGGTGAGAGCAAGCTTGTCAGTGAAGGGGGTTAAGGGTTTTACTGAAGAGCCCACAGATGTGATTATTGTGCTGAGGCTCAAACCAGCAACCTTCCGATCAAAGGCACCGAGACTTAGCATGCTGAGGACACACCTTACATTTGAACAAATTTTTTTTTTGTTTGATTGGGGGTTAAAGGCTTTTCTTTGAGGTCCCCTGGTGACATCAGTCTGCTGATACTGGGATTTGAACCAGCAACGTTCTAATTATATGCACCAAGTCCAAACCCACTGAGCTTCTGCTTTTTCTCTTTGTGTTGTAGGATTCAGAGCCACAGACTTCTACGGCGCCCTCCACATGAACAACACCACCGACGTGGAGATGGCAGGTGTGGACTGCCACAAGGCCGTCACTGTGGAGTTTAAGCATGACGACAAGCTGAGCGAGGACACGGGGGCCTTGATTCAGGTGGGGGGTGTCGCTCTCGGCCGGCCAACGCCGGTTCTGCACGTTTTAGCTGGTGGAAAAGAATGATTCCTCTGTCTCCGCTGCAGTGCGCGCTGCTGTACACATCCGTCGGGGGGGGGCGGCGGCTGCGAATCCACAACCTGGGCCTCAACTGCTCCTCCCAGCTGGCCGAGCTCTTCAAGAGCTGCGAGACGGACACCCTCATTAACTTCTTCGCCAAGTCGGGTAATCGCCATGCTGTGATACTTGTTCTCTGCTTTTCCACCCACCGTGTATGGGGCTGCCTGTGGCTCAGCGGGCTAGTATGGTGTCCCTGTGATCAGAAGGTTGCCGGTTTGAGTCCTATGGCATGTTGAATGGTTTTATTTTTGGGTCCTTGAGTAAGGCACTTAAGCTCCAATTGTATGTTACTTTGGATAAAAGCGTCTGGTAAATGATGGTTTCTCAGTTCTGATCCTCGGGTGTTAAACTGCAGTCCTGGGGGGGCGGAACCCTGCACATTTTTGGGTTTCCCCTCATTTAACACACCTGATTCAACTCCTTGTACTAATTACCACATAGCATTTGAGCTGAATCATTTGTGGTGGAACAGGGAAAGAACTAAGCTACACAGGGCTCCGGCCCCCCAGGACTGCAGTTTGACACCCCTGCTCTAGTGGGTCGTGTAACTGTAGCAAAGAAATGTAGTTTAGTCCCTAATGGGCTGACAGGACTGTGACCCAGTGGGAAAAATTTGCTGAGGCGTGGTAACTGAGGCTCGACTTGCTCTCCTAGCATACCGCGCCATGGTGAACCAGCCGCTGAAGACGGTGCGTGAGATCCTGGTCAACCAGACGGCCCACATGCTGGCGTGCTATAGAAAACACTGCGCCAGTCCTTCTGCAGTCAGCCAGGTCAGTGTGGTTTGCATACTGATTGACTTGGCTGCCCCCTGCAGGTTGGGCGTGGAATAGTCGGACCTTTCTGTCACACATGAAATGCATTTTCGCCTCATATTCTCTAAAAAAAAAATCAAAGTTGCTTCAAAATTGATCTGTTCAAGGTATTTGCTGTAAGAAGACGCATAGAGCAGTATTTACCATTAAATTAGAAGAGGCTTGACAGGAACCAGCGTACTGCAATAGGGAGAGTGTCTGTGTCCATATAGAGCACTGAGGCCTGAGTATTTGGCTCTTTGAAGTCCCTTGTGGTTTAATATTGTTGATATCTTGTAATCCACTAGGGCTCTAACAGCTTGCTGAGACATTATTGTGAATCCCTTTATAAATTGTTGTTTTATATCTTTAACGGCTCGTTATGCCGGTTCCTTTAGAGCAGGGGTCTCAAACTCAATTTACCCGGGGGCCGCTGGAGGTAGAGTCTGGGTGAGGCTGGGCCGCATCAGGTTTTCC
>JAODUD010000050.1:2397902-2409495 GCA_026784285.1 Stomatorhinus walkeri | reverse complement strand
CCTCACTTCACGTTGTTTACATCCATAAAGGGAAAATTGAATTCGGGCCGAAAGTTTTATTTGAGAGAGAGAGAGAGCGCTTTGGTAGAGAGACATAGAGTAACAACAGAGAGAGAGCGCCGGCCTCGATAAAGCTGTTATTAATCAGAGAAATAAAAAGTTTCCTGGTTGTTTCACAGCGGTTACATTCAGCAGGTACAGACACGCCCACAGCAACACACCTCAGCGGTTTCCCTGTTCCTGTCTGAATACGCGCACACAGCGCTGTCCATGGTGCTGAGACGCTGACCCGGCTATACAAGCGCTGATGCACAGATCATAGGAGGATAAAAATAATTCAGCAGAGGGTGGGACGTGTAAACCAGAGGGGGGGAAAGTCCCCACCGGCAAATCGCACCCTGAATATATCCCACCGTGATTGGTAGGTTCGTTCAGCTCCGCACACAACACTGAAAAGTGCCAATCATATCAAACTCGCGGGCCGCGCTAACATTAAACTTTCATATTACAGCGGGGCCACAAACTATCGTCCCGAGGGCCGCGAGCTTGAGACCCCTGCTTTAGAGAGTTTGGATTATATGATCATAAACAGAGCTGAAAGTCTTCTGAGGAGATATCCATGACAGAAAAACAGATAAGAAATTAGAGCAGTTCTTCTGCCCTCAGTCTTGAGAACAGAGGGAGCTTGAAGTGGAAATTATCTGTAACGTAGAAGAAAATTTGACCACAGACACTTAATGACAATTATCCAAAGATTCGTTTAATCTGGCTCAGGGTCACGAGAAGCCTGTCCCAGCCAATGCAGGACATGAGTCCAGGGTAAATGCAGAATAATAATGTAAGCTAAGTATAAACATGTATGTTAGGGGTAATTTTATATTTATAGGTGATTAAGGCTATTTGCTCACTTGCTGAGGAATTAGAAATGGTTTGCTTGCACTTTACCAGTAAGCATGCTTTTCCCCAAACGCAAGACTCACAGGTTAAAACTGTAAGATTGTCTAGTGGCATTCGGTTAAGCACTGCTTACTGTTAATCTCTCTGTTTTGCCCCCCCCCCCCCCTTCCAGCTGATTCTCCCGGACGCCATGAAGGTGCTCCCCTTGTACATGAATAGCTTGATGAAGAGCGCCGCCCTGGTGGGCAGTCCTGAGCTGTCCACTGATGACAGGGCCCTGCACAGGATCACGGTGACGGGCATGGGCGTGGAGGAGACGCAGGCCCTCTTCTACCCCCGGCTCATACCTGTGGTGAGCTGACGTTTCTCTGAGATTCTGGGAGTCTTAAAGCTGCATGGGATTACCCGGGAGATGTGACAAGCCCCTGCAGGTGTCCTCACGTCCGCCCCACTCACCCCCTGCCTCCTTGTCCTCTCAGCACTGCATGGACGTGGTGAGCGACACACTGCCCCCTGCTGTCCGCTGCTCAGAGGAGCGCCTGTCTGACAGCGGGGCCTTCCTGCTAGAGGACGGCCAGCGGATGTTCCTGTGGCTGGGCCAGAGCTGCTCCCCGGAGTTCATCCAAGGCGTTTTCAACGTGCCGTCCTTCGCACACGTCAGCCCGGACATGGTGAGATGGCGCCCCCTACCTGTCAGGGGAAGCTTAGCATCCTCATGCAGCATCATCAGATTGAAACCATAAATGACATTGAGATGAGAAATTATAAATAATATTTTGTAATCTTTTTCTGTCTATTAAGATTCAAAATTAATTAGTATTAATACATTAGGCTAGAAATTCAGTGTTAAATAAGTGAAACATAAATCGTGATAATATCGTTCTTTTGTTGTTCCTTGTGTTTTCCAGACTTCAATACCTGAGCTGGACAACCCTCTCTCTAAGAAGCTGCGGACTGTCATGGAACGCATCGGCCAGCAGAGGGCGCAGGCCATGAAGGTACAGCAGACTGACATACAGTACGTACACATCTGTACCACACTTGTCCCCACAGACACACACAAATCCTGCTTTTCAATCTTCTCAGCTCCTGATAGTGAAGCACAAGGAAAAATTGGACATGCTGTTCCGTCAGTACCTGGTGGAGGACAAGGGTCTACATGGAGTTTCCTACATGGACTTCCTGTGCCACGTCCACCGCGAGATCCGTCAACTGCTGACCTAAGCTGAGGGCTCGGTGTCACCGCTGGCCCTCCAGCAGCACAGCATGGTATACCTTGCCACTAACATATTGTGATCCCTTCATCTGGACTGGTATTGATATCTGTGGCATCATGACTATGAATAATCATAATATAAATATTTCAACTGGGGCAACATTTAAGACACTCGACCGGGCATGTCCACACTTTTCAGAAGCCAGCTGTCCAGCCCAGCACCACTAATTAAGCATCTTTATCTCTTTGGGGCGTTTACAGCAGTGTTTCCCGATTCGGTCCTGGGGACCCACAGACAGTCCACGTTTTTCCTCCTTCCTGTCCGGCAGGGAGCTCAGAGGGAGCAAAAACATGGAGCGGCTGTGGGTCCCCGAGGACCGGATTTGGAAACGCTGGTTTAGAGTGATGCACAAACTCACAGCGGTCAGAGAGAGCTGACCAATCGCGTAGTGCCACAGGCTCGTTGAGGGCTGCAGCCATCGGCAGTCGTTAACAACACATCAATCATTAATGGACCAAAGAGACTCTTTATGTCAACTGCATGATGTGTAAAGTCTGTTCTGAGAATCATTAATTACCCTCATAGCATGTGACTGCACATGTCATATGACTATTATTTTGTAACAAAATGGGATATGATTTAATATTGTCTGCTATAAACAGCCTTAATCGTTTTAACTCATCTATGTATATTAAACATGTGACTATGATTACAGCATTTAGCACAGGGCATTTTTCCAAGTTTGTCAAATATCAGGTAGTCAAAGTGCTAGTTAGAAATAAATGCAATTGAATTATTTGTCGAAAAGCACAATTTTGCATTGTGTGTAAGATATGCTAATACAAATTGCTGCAGTTTTAAAAGCTTTACCAGTTAAGCTCTTCTGATCTGTATTCCGTTACAATTCTGCGATCAGATCTGATTGTCCTCCAGAATCGTCTGAATCTCTGGTTAGACTTGCTAATAAGATTTTTGCCTTTGAGAACACCAGATGTTCACAATTCATGCCATAGACTGATAATAGGAAATTTTGTAAAATGATTAATGTAGTTGTTTGAGTCCTCTATTAGTCACTAAGTTGTCAGGTATCGGTAAAAAGGAAAAACAGCCATTTCTTATGACTATATATTTATAGGTGCATCAACTATATCTTATTTTAAAACATCCCTACTTTGGCACATTTATATAATTTGTATGCAGTTTGAAAATACATGTGTATGTAACACATGTAATCTGATAATATTCAAACAAAAGAGTTTTCTAGACCATAAAGCACAGATCAGAACTTTCCTTCCCTTTTGCATCCGTTTAAGATTCATACTTGACATGGACAGAAAATATTTGTTGGTACGTCTCAGGCAGGATGTGTCCTACAAAGCCTTTGTAGATGAATAAATGGAATGGATTGGGGACACTGCAAGAAATCCACCCGCAATTTTCCTGGTCAGGGTCTAGGCCAGCTTAGTTCATAAGTGTTGGATACCCCCCCACCCCCCAGGCAGGATGCGAATCCATCACTGGGCACTTACACACGCGTACTCATGCACTGTGGGTAATTTAGAGACGCCAGTTAGCCTGACTGTGAGTTTTAGGCCTGTGAGAGGGAACCTGTGCAACACAGGGAGAATATGCAAGCTGCACAGGGCCAGCAGGATTTGAACCCAAACCCTAGCGTGAGGCAGCACATCCGCTCAGCAGGACGAGCGACAATTGCTGGGTGTAATTTGTTGTATGAGTGCATCCATGAGAATTGTGCAATGTGTTTATATATTCCTACATAATCTATTCCTAGTGTTTTTTTTTTAATTGTACTAAAGCATCTCTTATTCTGGCTGAAGACTTGTAACCCTTCTAGCAATAAATGTTCTATTCAGGAGGACTGGATGGTAATTGGATTATTTTAATTTTGTAAGAATCAAACGATGAGCCTTTTACCAAAATATCTAACTGTGTGTGTGTGTGGTCATGTGCATATACATTGTGGGGACAAAATCCCCATAATGTGATAAAAGCCTGTCATTCTGAAGTTGGGAAACCCAATTATATAATAATTTGTGAAAATGAAAAATGCCAAAAGTTGTGTGTTTAGTTTGGATTCTTATGGTTGAGGTTAGGACTGGATAGGGGTTAAGGTCGTCATTGTTGGGATTAGGGTTTTGCCCATAGGAATGAATACAAACGTGTGTGTGTGTGTGTGTGTGTGTGTATAAAATGTAATACACAGCAGAGCAATAAGATTCTGCACATGCCCTTGTTGCCTATACATTATATATAATGACAAAACTTCTACCAGAAGGTGGCAGTATTGCCTTTTACAATTTCTCTCTGCTTGTAATCAGGGTGATCAAACTCTGTGTGCTACCAGAAAAACAGTCATTTGTACAATGACAACTAGTAGGGAGCTTTCAAAGGCTTCCATACTATATATAAACTAATATGAGGGTTAAAATAGCTCTTTAAAACATGTCACGTTTGTTGGCAGGTTTCCTGCTACATTAGCAAATGGCGCATGAATAATAGAACACAGACACTTATTGTCTAGTATTGTATTGTGCATAGAAAAAAAAACAAACGACATTTAGAGTAGTAATAAAAATAAAATATACAGATGAATTCAAGTGACACATTTATGCAAATTAGAAAGCACTGTACTGCACAGATGATATTTTCCTATACCTTCATATTTCTATGAACTATACCTAACCATGTGCGTCAGTATTAGCACATTTTACTCTCTAACTTTACATGGTAACGATGATTTTTCAAGTTGATAACTACCACTTAGCATGGCGACCTTTTTCCAAGTCACAGATCCCATAATGCCTTTTTGTTTTAGCGTTAGTCTTGCAGCATATTGTGTGCTTGTCAATACTCTAACAGTTTTCAACAGGGGCACGGCCCATAAATTTACTGTTTGATCTAAATCAAAGCGTGGGTGTGGCCTGTTTTGGTGCTCACACATCTCTCAATGTGCATTTAACACTGCAGAGGATGCTCTCCGACTTTATTATGTACAGAGACGAGCCATTTCTGATTTTTTAGGCCGTTCAATACTTCATCAACACCAGCGGGGATGTGCGTGGGGACAGATCCGGATGGGCGCAGACGGGCCTCCTGTTCGGTCCCCTTTTAGGTGCGCGGCATTTTACCCAGATTTGCCAATGAGCCAAATCACTTTGCAGCGCCGCTCGCCCCCGTAATCAACCACACTTATCTGGCTCGGTTTGCAACAGAGGAGTAAGACATCTAAATTACGGTGCCTAACGAGGTGTAACGCCACAAACAGGGCAGAGGTGAAGGAGAGGATGGACGCAAACGTAAGGAAGAACAGCGAGAGACCTGTGCCGCAACGCAGTCCGTTCACTGGCTCGTCGTTGGTCGATGACGTGTAAGCGTCCCATGATCTGTCACAGTATCACGGCACCGTCTTAGCGCAGACGAGGATGTAGCTGAATGAGCCATGTCATGTATACACATATACACTGAAGATGCACTGAAGCGGCGTCGAATGGACAGTCCCGTGAAGAACCAGTGGAGAACCAGCAGGTGGACGGGAATGGGCCGGCCCACCGTCAAATGACGTTCTCAAACAGCTGCATTGACCTCATTATATTTTCATCCTGTGAAGATAAGATGGCAGGAGGTCAGAAGGATTCCATTAGGCGTGGGTCAAAACTGTCAGAAGGACAAGGGTCCGGTGCAGGAGGACTCCCCTCATGTTCTATCCCAGCATGCATCACTCTGACATTTTTCCCCCCCATCTGCAATCTCTGTCTCCTGTCACGGTTCCTAAAATAAGCTCAACTAGTAGTCTTACTGTGCAGCTGGGGGGGGGGGCACTTACGTTTTGGCAGCAATCAATGAATTCATCTATGGTCACCACTCCATCTTTGTTCTTGTCCATTTTCTGTTTGGAAGAAGAACGTCTTTATGTGGTTAGTCAAGACACTACTTCCTGTCAAAAGAAAGTCCCACCAATTAACCCCCCCACATATAATGAACACCCCCACACACTAAACTTAAGATATGAATGATATGCTAAGGGTGGTATCCTGCGGAATTATAGATTGAAAAGACAAATCCACAAAAAATACCAAAATATCTTGGTATGCGGTCGGTGCAGTCCGTCTATTATTGTATTGATTGATTTTGTTTACTTGCCTTGATGTATTATTCATTTTGCTGGACAGATTTCTGAGCCTCTTACAGTATAATGTGAAGTGAAACAAACGTGGTGGTTCATACTTGGAAGAATATCTCCACGTGCTGCTTGGGCGCGTCGTCCTTCAGCACTGGGTAGGTGCACCTGCCCATCATGCTGTAAATAGCCCCCATGATGTCCAGCATCTCCTGAGAGCCAGAGAGATGACCACCAAGGGAACATTACCGATTCAGTCAAAAGGAAGGTCTGTGCAGAGTAGTTTTCACACCTTCATTACTCTTTGGCTTCATTTAAATTTTTATGCAAAGATACTTTCATTATTCAGTAATTGATACATATGGGTGTCAGACAGACAGATCAGATTATTATTTATTATATAACATTTTTACTTTTCACACCATACTTCACACTAATTTTACAGGCAATCAAAAAACAATAATAATAATAATAATAATAATAATAAACAATCTAGGTATATCTTGCTCAAAGACGCTTTTGCAAATTTAGTCTTCACGGTAGGCGGAGCCTGTGCCCTCATTACAAAATGTGACCTCATCACAAAGTGGCAATGTGCTGGTTTAGGTGATTGGTTGCTTTTCCAGGGCCAGGTCATAGGTGACTGGTTGCTTTTCCAGGGCCAGGTCATAGGTGATTGGTTGCTTTTCCAGGGCCAGGTCATAGGTGATTGGTTGCTTTTTCAGGGCCAGGTCGCTGAGTGGTAATGAATCCCAGCTGAGTCTGATTAGGCTATGGGTTTCGTCAGGGTATAAATAGGGTTACCTGCAGAGCCCCTGGTGGATATGAGGGGAATGTCTATGTGTGGGGAATGTCTGTGTGTTTGGAGGGGTGATTTTTAAGTGCAGATTTCACTGCGGTCCTTTGATAGGCTTTATTTTGCAGATTCTAAAAGGGGCTGTGACCCTGTTTTCCTAAAGTTATTTTCTTAGTTTAGACCAGGGTCTCGTTCTACTAGCTTGTGGTAGATTACTGCACCAGAGCCTGCCCCAAGACTATTAAAAATAGCAAAGTTTTTATAAAGAAGCCAGTAAAATTGGCCACTTACGTCTTTAGTTATGTATCCGTCCTTGTTAATGTCGTATAAATTGAATGCCCAGTTTAGCTTCTCCTGCACCGAGCCCCGCAGCAGGGTGGAGAGACCCAAGGCAAAGTCCTAGGGCCAAGATGGGGACAGATTGAGGCGTAAGAGGAGCAGTTTTCTGGCAGCTCTGCAAGCGTGACAAACGCTGGACACCTATAATCTTGAGTTCTGAAGGAAGCTCTGCAATGGCACAGGAACTTAAGTGGACAAGTCTTCTCTGTTAACTCTGTAAAATTCCATTTTATAACTTGCAGTTGTATTTGAGGTTTTTTTTTTGTTTTTTTTTTGCTGGGGTCTCTACCGCTATTTTATAAAGCCTTCCTTGAATTTCTGAAGTATATTCGCATTTAGTCCAACAGCATTTAATCCATAGTTAAAGTGGAGCTTCCTCAGCAGCCAATTTGATAAACACATTTTTTTTTTGGAAAGATGATCTGAACATATGATTTACAGTACACTTTGACCTGCTAATATGCTTGTTTTTCTGTTGTCCATTAATAATTCATCACAGATATTAAAGGTATCACTTAACAATAAGGCTCCCTTTTTAATGATTATGAATGGTGATGACTCATTAGTACAGAGATCTGTTAACACTTGTTTATTGTTGTCTATGAACGATTTACAAAGTGTTACAACCTAATTAATAACTTGATTATAAACCAGTCATGTGTCATTTACATGGGTCCATCTCATTGTAAAGTGGTACCAAAATAACTGGCTGTGCTCTTCTCCATTTCAGTATTCCTTTTAAGAAAGATGGATAAATTCACTTTGTCACATGAGGAATTTAAAGTATATGTTTCACCTGGATGGCGAAAACCGGGTTTAAAATATGAGTCTGTAAAATGACTAGTGTAAATGTGGGCTTACCTCAAAATTCACAGACCCGTTGTGATCTGTGTCGAATGCGTTGAATAGGAAGTGTGCGTACCGCGACGCGTCTGTGAAATTGGACATAGAAATCAAGCCGTTTCTCTTTAAGGGCTGAAAACAGTGTAGACGACAGCCAAAAAAGCCAGACAGAGAACAATAGAACAATAGAAATGAAACTGAAGATCTGTACGCTGAAGATCAAGACATAAAACATTGATGTGGAGTGATGTGTGGTGATAGATAGATAGATAGATAGATAGATAGATAGATAGATAGATAGATAGATACTGTACATGCATACATACATACTTTATTGTCCCCATAGGGAAATTTTACTTGTACTGTACAAAGCTAATCTTGCTAAAACACAAGTAAACACGTCACTCGCTCATACAAAACACATCAGACACGGAAGCAAAAAAAAGAATAAATAAAAAAGAACGGATGATTGATCGAACAAACAAATAGATAAATACCCATTTCGAATCTTGAGTACGCGCTTGGTAGGCTAACTGGCCGTCCGCAGGTTTATAGAAAGAAACTCATTGCATGTGATTTTAATTTACTCTGCTTTATTCTTTATCAGAACAGTGTGTTCGACTTTACGATGTCACAGGCCCCCGTAAAATGAGAAACTGTTTCAGTTATATAACAGCATATAACAGCAATTAGATGAGTGAAATTTATTACAGAGTGTGCTGGTTCACAGGGACCATGTGAAAATAAAATTAAAGAGGCAGAGATGCCCTCCCCCAGCCCCCACCCCCCCCGACCTCTCAGCACTCCATACCTCCTTGTGGGAAGAACTGTGAGTAGATCCCTTTGAAGGTTTCCTCATTAACCACCCCGCTTGGACATTCCTGAGGAAAACAAAAAAGTAGACGTATAAAGTCATTTGCAGAAATCTCCCAAAAGAAAATCTCTGAAAGGATGTAAAAGAAATTCATAATTGGAATGCCTCAAGCACAAAAACACATAAATGAGATACTTTAAAACTCAGAAGTGCCACTTTCCCTTTTATTCATTTTATGAAAAGTTTGTTGGAAATGTCCATAATATACGCGCAACATTTTCGTAAGTAGCAATTAATGGCCAAGGCCAAACTGGAGACATAGACCCTCCATGGGTGGTACATAGGAGACGTCCTTTACTCATCATGGAAACTGTACATTGGGTGTCTGATGATATTCAAAACGCTAACGTCAAGATGCAGATCTTTACCGTAAATGGGACTTTAATGTTAATTAAAATCAAGACAGTTAAACCCAGAACCACATGGCATGCGAACTTTGCTAATGGGGGTGGTTCTTTTCCAGTTCTCTGGCACCAACACGTTCTCATGTGCCATAAAACCTTCGTGTTAAGGTATTGAGTCTTTTTTTTTTATTATTTTTGCCCGTTTCACATTTCAGGCATGTGAGGCCAGCCAGATGCTCATGATACGGCCCAGTTATTGCATTTAGCTGCACCAGTTGTCCCTGCCTTCCCACAGCTGGGCAGCTCTGTCTGGGTTCGCGACAGGGAAAACAATCGGGCGGATCTGGCGGCTGAAGCCTAGACGGCAGAGTGGTGACGGCAAGGTCTTTTGTCACACCGCGGTGATGTAATCTCCAGGGACAGCCGTAACAGAGCGAAAAAGGTTGTCGCGTGAACCTAGAACTTCCCCATCATATTAAACCACAGGCCAATAAAACCATCAACAACATTATTAATGGACCATCATTTAGCTTTGTGCAGAAGGCTTCTCCCAGTCAGGCAAGAAAAACAAGATTTAATTCTACTTTAAATCAGGAATGATAGAGTCTGAGGTGTTTTAAAGGACATTCAAAACATTTCAGAGTAAAATGACCCCGTTCTGCTGATCTTCCAGACCCTGCAGACCTTCTCTCTCGGTACAGATCTCCATATATGCCTTCCATTTGAGCATTAATTAGGAACATTCCAAAGATTTGTAGCTTAGCTGGTAATGCTGTCCATCTTGTTTGGGTAGCAGGCTATGGATAAAGTGGATGTTATTATAAAACACAAGGAATCAGGGATGTAAACAGCATTTCAGTTTTAATGATAAAATGCCAAAGGAGATGCTGTCTCATTAACTATTTCTACGGCAAATGCGTCTGTAGACTAGAGCATTTCAAATGTTAGCCATGTATCCAGTATCATGGTGGAGTGTAAGTATGGGTCCTGCATAATAAAATAATTCCTCTATTTACTTTTCACTCCATCGAGGGAAAGCGGTGTTACAGTTTGAGATGTTAGCAAGAGAGAGATGAGAAGGTGCTTTAATGATCCCCAGAGGGAAGTTAGGATTTTACAGGTGTTGGAGAGGGATCATTGTGGGGGAAAAAGCAGAGAAAGATGTAAATGAGATGATTCTTACATTCTTGAAGCCTCTGTAGAGAATCTGAAGCTCCTTCTTTGTGAACTGGGTCTGTGCCTCTAGCTGCTCCAGAGCCTCGGGGCGATGGCGGATCGTGTACTGCTCCTGCTCGTCGTCAATGCTGTCTGCAAGAGAGAGCGCCACCCTCAGGGCTGTAGCAGCATGTGCACTAAGGGCACGCTCCTGTCACTTCCAGGTGCAGCGCTTGTGGAACATCTCCTGAACTTTTGAGAGCTGCATTGCACACTCCGAGTCCTTATAAAGTCCTGCCAGGGTGGCTTTTGAGATCTCGCTCTCCTCTGGTCATTTTCAAAAACAAGTACAGGCAGAATTTAAATTTAAATACATCACATTTGCAGTTTGAGTTGTGCAAAGCTGGTAATATAAGCCTTATGCAACAATGATACAAAACATTCCAATTCTGGCAAAACATTTATTACTTTCCTCTCCGTACAAAACAATATAAGATTATTTTAAAAAATATACTGGATAAAAATTGTCTTTATCATTCTCAAAACCTAAATCAGCTGCAACACGATCCCAGTATCACCAGCAGTGATATTTTATCGGTTTTGTGTTTCTCATACTTTTTTTCATTAAAGTATAGTTATTATACTAGAGTAGTATAGTTGAAGTATAGTAGCTGCATATACAGTGAAAATAAATACACAAAGAAATATGAGTAGGAGACTGGTGTTATTTTCAAGGCAGTAGGTGTCAGCTAGCAGAATGTCCGTTCTATACCTATACAGTGGCTGCAGAGCCTATTCCAGAGGCTATGGGCACAAGGCAGGGAACTACCCAGGATGGGCACCATCCTCCAGGACTCCACACTCAATTTGACAACCCCGATCCACCTCAGTGTGTTTTGGGACTTTCGGGGGCAACTGGAGGGTAACTGGAGGGTAACTGGAGAGCCTAGAAAGATTAGGGATAATGTGCAGACTCCACACACATGGAGT
>JAODUD010000050.1:2378115-2395407 GCA_026784285.1 Stomatorhinus walkeri | reverse complement strand
CCCCCATTACCTTCCGTGAACTGAATGAGTCCCAGTAGGTGCAGCAGTTTGAGCGAAGCGCAGACCACCAGCACAACAGCCACCATCTGCAGCCCCTGCATCTCCCAGTCCGTGCCCCCCCCGGGGGCCGCCCCCTCCTCATGCTGCCCCTCCGAGCCCCAGCTCTGGTTCCCGCCGGTCCACTCCACGTCCGCGCCCCCGAAGGTCCCTGCTCCTGACAGTGGTGCCTGCCGCCCCCTTAGATTCGCTTTGCAGTCTTCCGGAAAGGTCCGGCTGTTGGATACTCAGCGGCGGCCTTAAAGCGTCGGCCCTGTCCTCTGACCCCCCCTCCCCCTCCCCTCCCCACGGCAGGTGACCCCAACCTTCGGGGCAGCAAACGTGCCTGTGAGTGAGAGTGGGTAGCAGAGACTGTGTTCCGTGGCTGAGAGACGCTCCTCTATGTTGCTGGGAGTGTAGTCACACTCTTGGAAACACAGAATCGCCTTTGCGCGCGCGCGCGTGTGTGTGCATGTCTGTGAGAGAGAGAGCTACATTTGAGAAAAGAGAGTCTGCAATTCACAGCATTGTTCACCCGGCGCCAGAAAGCTTCCATTGTCTCCTCCAGTCCTCCTTCTTCATATCTATGGCAAACGTTCAGAGCCACACTTCCTCCGGGAAAAAAAAAAAGAATTCTTTTTTTACAGCACAGTTTGATGCCCAGAATTCATGTGTTTGAGTGAGTTTCCTCTGAAAGGACAGGCAGACATATAAATCGATATCTGTCTTTGTGCGGTCTTGAGTACTTGCTATGTCGGCACGACAATAGTTGACCAAAGGCGTATTGATGGGTCTATTTGGGCTTTGAAAGTCACAAACCCGCGGATCTGTCTAGCGCACATATTTATATGCACGTCTATGGAGTGTCACACACATGGATGTGTGTTTGCGACCCGCGTAGGGTCTCCCACATCTTCCAAAGGAGACTATACAGTTTAGGGCACACAAATGTCCGTAACAGATATGGCTATTCTGCCTTAAAAGCCAAACTGGGAGCCCCTCACTGGAGCCACAGTGACACCTCTATGGCATCGAGGGAAGACACGTCACCGAAAATGAGCTCCCGGTGAGGCACTCTTGGTGGCCGTCTTGGTACAGCGTCACAGTCACAGTCACTATTCCGGAACAGCGATCCTTCGTGAGGAATAACAGTTCGTGATGCCCCGACACACAGACCTCATCTCGCCAGCTACCGCTGATATCGGAATTTTGCATTTAATTGTGAACAGCGAAATGTTGAGTTCGGCAAAGAATGCTAGCCAAGACTGTTAAAATAATTTTTATAACCTATTTTCTACTTCGACAGTTTACACAACTCTGTGAGCTGGGTCAATAAAAATATTTCCATTGTACTGATGCCCTATTTTCTGCATGAGAAGTACATATATCATGCAGCTTAGCATGTGTAATCATATCGGTGATACCTATTTTTTTATATGTATATATATAAAAATGTTCCAAAAGGTCTTCAGAAATGAATATGGATATATTATCTGTTGGCTTGGATAGAGCTGCAGGGGTTACAGTGCTTGACGCTTGATATCCGAGAAACATTAAAAAAAAAACAAAATCATAAACTGGAGAAAGAGGACTTCTAGCCTGAATGATTAGCACAAGAGGGCTGGAATTTCCGTCTCTTTTATTGTTCTAAATATATATTTTTCTCGGAACGTGTTATACGTTTAGGGTCAAGGTGACCCTGAGCCCATCATGGTCATAAGTAATGAGATGAAGGACAGTTTGGTCAAGCTGCCAGTCCATTGTGAGACCTTCGTGGAGCATAATGGTGCACCAACAACATCTTAGAGGCAGCGGTCCACCCGCACAGCGCAGATGCAGTAGGAGGCAAGGCTGCATAATGTCATAAGAAATAACATCGCAACACATGAAATTTTTGCAAAAGATTTTTATTTCACGCTTCACTTGAGGGGACATGAATAATGTAGTAGTACATGCGTACTTAATGCATTAATTAAGCAGTAACTAAGTGTTAGTTACATACTGATCCCATGCTTGTTCATCATTAATCATGATAGTTCATGTATTCCATTCAGCCACTATAATAGTTAACAGTTAACTAATTAGTTAATAATGGTAATACTTCACTTGAGGGGGCAAAAATTGCTTTACTCACTTACTACTCAACAACAAATCATGAACTAATATAGGTTTCCCCCTTAAATACATGAACTGTCTTGCCCAGTTCTCTCTCGGGCGACTGACATTTGTACTTCACGCCAGTTCTTCTGCACCGACATGCGAAGTGTCATCCTGCATGACAGTCTGCACCTGAAGGTAGATGTATACCAACCTCTCGGCTTGTACTGCTTCTCGCCTTGGCTTCTACAACTCGAGAAGTTTTGCCTTTTTGTATTAGCTACACACCCAAAAATTAATACGGGTGTGAAAAAAACTGGGAACGATAATGTGTTTGTCACACACGACGCTAATAAAACTAATGAAAGCTTAAGTCAAATTAGCAGATATGGTTATACCAATTACACGTCTACCTCCCTCAAGTCAAACATATCCAACGCGGGGCCTTCGCTGGTCTCCAGACTTCCCAAAATGCCACAGCAAACCTGCCACCACTTGTTGAAGGCGGTTATTATTCATAACCAGCTCGGAACAATCAGAGCGTGCGAGACAGCTGCGTCTGCTGGTTATGGGGTGATACCCAGTGATGATGATTCATACACAAGCCATCAGAGAAAGCCCACTGCCAATGAGATGCCATGAATTCCCATGATGCATTGTACGCATTCTCTTATTGTCGGAAACCGTCATGGCACCGATTTACCCACAATTCACTATTAATAAATGCTCCGTTGCACCCTTGCGTCACCTCTTTAAAAATTGTTAATGGTCATAGCTCCTGTAGGCTCCATGTGAGGCTTCTGCTGAAGCTCAGGGAGTGAATAACCCCCCCCCACCACCCCCACACAGTCCTTTAGGACTACACACCACTGCTCCAGTGCTCAAACCCAAATGGGTGAGATGATTGTGCCTTTCTCTAAACATAAGCCCCTCAATATTATAAAATGGAAACCTTGTAGGTTTGCAACCCGAACTTCCACTCACTGGAAAGATCCCAGCTCTAGTGACTAAGCCCTAAGAAATACTTTTCTAATAACTAAAATGATGAAAAAAAGTTCCTGAAAAATAACTACCCTTGCCCGGTCATTTCCTGCACCTTAAACCGATTGTTCAGCCAGGGGATGTTATTTCACTAGAATTATTTGGCACCTGATGTCGAACAAAAGTGTGTAATTTTTTTTATTCAATAATTAATTTCAAATAAATTACCACTGTCAAATGAACCAATATGCTGTACGTTCTGTGAGTAAAGAAGATTCTTAAAATCAATAATTAATTCATCTAAAGACTCATTTTATGAACAAAACTGTTTTCACTTTAATAAGATAATATCCGATCCAAACACAGAAAAGTTAATTTTTAAGATTAGAAGGGAACGACTCTGGTGGGACCTGAATAATTCTGATTATTTGAACTAAAGGCATGGATAAATGCTGCTTAAATGACAGAGAGGTATATCAGACATGACACAAACAATGTAAGAGGCAGCTCCAGCTCTGTTCCTGTAAACACGATGGCTGAGCTGTTGATGGTAATACCTGCTTAGCCCACTGAAGGCCCCGACTGTTTTCTAGGGGCGTGAGAGGGTCGGCCATTGGTCAACACTGTCAGTCAGTTCATTTCAATCAGGTATTCTCCAAGATTCAGAGAATACTACGGGATGAAAGAATACTACTTGATTGTAATCATTATCTAATGAACTTGGCCAAAATGTTACTGAAGAGTATGACTTAAAATCGTTTTAAGAAGCATTTTAATATATATTTCACATAAGCGTGTTCATTTTTTCTTTTTCTTTTTTTTTTTTTACTTAAAAATCAATATATAGTGAACACTGCCTCCTGTATTTAAAGTTCTCTCCACTGTCTGCACCTTCTGTATGGAAAATGAGTTTAATAAGCCCAGCCTCAAGATCTCTGAGTCTGTCTTCTGCGGCACCCTATAACAGGCACAGAAAGATAACTGTGTAATCAAAGTCAATTTATCACGTGGAATGTTAAAGATGGAAATATTTTTAGAATCCCCATTATTATCTAAAATGACTTAATGAGCACAGCAATCAACAAAATCATCATTATGGATGTAAATTTGATTTAACAATGTTGTTCCTCTTCTGAAATGATTTTGCACAAACTTTTCTTTCGCTGAAGTTGTTTGTTCAAAGAAACCCTTCTGTCAAATTACCGTGGCACCAAAGTGTCTGTATGTGAAGGGATCAGATGTTCGCCTTTTCGACTAGCTAACGGAACGGATGAGATTAAATAATACTGTATGATGATTGCCTTCTCTTGATGAGAAGATAATTTGTGAGACAGAAATCACAAAGGGCTACATTATACCACAGGAACAGGTGTGACTCCCCACCAAGCGTCCAGCTGAGAAGAAAAGTTCTTGAAGAAATGCCTTCCAGTCATAGTAATGTGCTCAAAGAAATGCTGTAATTGTTCTAACACTTTCCAGTGACCTGCCTGACACCCAGCATGCTTGACGACTCAGCCTGATTCAGCAAGCGACGCCTTTAACCTCAATTTAAATTGAAAATGCATCCCACTGGCAAACAATTTTGCAGTAGATACATAAGCAGATTTACATGAGGCAGCATTGTATGGTATAAAGTGTGAGGAATCTTAAACCGATTTCTTAAAAATAGCCCAACGCGGTGTTCTTTGCCGTCCTGCCCTCAGGTTTCAGAAGTGATGTAATAGTCTTAGGGCAAGTGTCACGGTACATGATCATGTGATCAGGAAGGGTCAGGGTGACTGCAATTTGAGCGGATTGAAACAACAGCCCGATCCCAATATCCACAATCGTGGGCTCGCAGACTTTGAGGCGCATTCCCGCAAGTCCTTGAGGGCTTGTCACTACACATCATGCAATAATGCCGCAGTATGTAAAAACTTGACAAAATATAACAAATTGATTGATGATAATAATGACAATAATAATAATTATAATAATAATAACACTAATAATGATCATGTTGCAGTATAAAATTATAAAGCAGTCTATACATTTGTAACATTTTGTCGTTATTACATAATGCAATGATATTACATAATGCATTGTTACGCGACTTTCAGCTATCCCACTGTCTAATTGTCGAGTGCATGAAGGCTCTCTCACAGACATTTTGAACCCTTTACGCACATTTTCCATAAGTCTGCATTTCTGCTGACTTTGCCTGGGATAATTACCTCCAGTTCATAGCGTTGCGCCTTGAAACATGACGGTTACCAGGGCAAGCCCGGAAGCGTAAACGGCAACCGAACTATTTCTTCTACTTATTGCTTAATGATCCTGTTTTGACAAAAACAAGTAAATTGAGTATTTGATCATTATCTCTCGTCCACTTTGTAATGCAAGAGCCTGGAACACATTCAAATCAGGCATTGCCTAATTAGGCGACGCTTAATTAAGTGCCTTGGCTATGAAGATACCGTGAATCTTTCAAGTTCCAAACTCATATAAGGAACATGCTTTGGCATTCTCAACGTCACATGAAATGTTGCAAGGTGCTGTCCGTCCTAAATTCCTATTTATACCCTTTTGAACCCTTGCAGCCTTTTGCATTCAATCACTAAGGGGCACATTAGGATTGGGCCAACCAGAGTTAGAGTGAAGACCCCAGGGGTGTTTCTTAATACCAAGGACATGTGTCGTATTTGTGGTCTTGGCACGAACGGTTTTGCAAACTTGCCTCCCAAGAACAAACTTTGGGTGCAATGAATCACGGGGTTTGTCTCCTCTGGCGATGATGCAGCTGATGTATATTTGGGGCAGGGCAGGAGCGACATCCGCGGATTTTTACCGTCTTCTGTACTTCTGTTCTTGCGACCGTTTCATCCAAAGTTAGAGGACATTGCATGGATAATCAAAACAGAGCTGTAACTGTTTAAGTGTAGATGAAGAAGAAATCAAAGAGAGACAGGGACGCCAATCTCAGGCGGTTATGTAAGGGCAGGTCCTGGGATGGCAGCCCTATTCCGGCTGGAGCTCACTGCTGTCAGGGTTTGACGGCACGTTGTCTGAGCTGCGGAGCGAAAAATCACTAAGAGCGGCACCGAGACCGCGGTCGCCCGAGCGGACCGGACTCCAAATTAGCTCGTCCGTTACCGAACGAGCGGAGAGCCAAGTTAAGGCTTTTCCTTTAATGGGGCTTATACAGGTCATTAAACTTTACCAAGGAAGACCGCTTCGCCAGACAACGGCTACACTAGATCGATCTGTCATATACGGCAGCCCCGCTACCCGCTCAATGCTCATCTGTTGCTACCCGAACTAATTTTTAAGGCTGTTTGTGTATTGTGCTATTTCTGTAAAATAATATTTAAAATGAGTCCGAGGTGACCGTGGTTCTCTAATATAATCACGTTCTTAGAGTAAGATATTATAGAAAATGTGATGCCGTACGTAAAGTTAAATGCAATCCAGTAGTCAAAGTTAAGCAGAGTGCTGGTTTCTGTAATGCGGAAATAATGGATGCTTATAAAAGTATAGCTGAGTTATAACTGCGAGTTTCTCTGCATCAAGAGCTTTTTATACGTTTGCATGGCTTGCATATTTATGAGGACGTAAGAAAGCATTACTTTACACCGGTCAGGCTAATATAAGACGACAGAATAGACATGCCGTGTTAATTGAATTTGTGTTTATAGCAGTCTTTTTTTGCATACTAAGTCCATAGTTGTGTTATGTAAAATTCAAATGCCAGGAGCTAAATGACGTGCAGGAAATTTGAAGCATCCATCCCATGTCAAACCGGAGAAAAAAAATCCATGACACGAAATGCCTCAGTGCTCCATCAGCCGGGGCGACTGTTGCGTTTAGGTTCATTTAATTCTCGACTCCCCACCCCCGCATTTCATGGACTAACCAACCAAGGAGCATCGCTAGAGATTTTGAGCCCCACGACAGCATATCATGCCCCCTCACCAGTCCAGAAAAATCCAGTTATTTAGTTATTTTCCCAAAATCCCCCCGGAGTATAATGCCCCAGTAACCGGCTTACTACATTATGAAACATTTGTAACATTAGAATTCCATCTGTAAACTTCTGCAATGTGAAACATTTATGTAAATTAACAACAAGAACCAGTACATTTCCCCGGTTTGGGATCAATAGTCTTACATTAACTTAATAGTTACCTTTCATTATTCAGATGTAAACTTTCACTGGTTCAAAACATGCATTTTTTTCACATTTCAAGCTTTGGGTAGACTGGGTAATTAAAACAATTATAATTTACGCTCATCTTTAGCGCCATCTAGTGTTACTTTGGAAACCCCAGTCTCACGCATTTTGACCCTCCCAAGCACCAACGTCATTTCCTAAATTTGAGAGCCACTATGCGAAACAGATGATTTGGGGGGTATTTCTCTATTTTAAAATAATGATGTCATCTTTAAATGTACTATAATACTGTATTTTGAATTTACCTCTACTATTACTACGGGAGTAGTTTCCTATGCTTTATATATATTTTTGTTTTTGGTCAGTTTATTTTGCATGTCGGGAACAGCGGATACACATTCTGCAGCTACTCTTGTCCTGACGTTATCTCAGGGGAACGCATTTTGCGAAGCTCCTTTTAAAGCCTTGTAATTGATTACTTGACCCGATAGACCTGACAAAAAACATCTCATCATCTCTTCTACCTGGGACACTTGTGCCGGCTTGCTCCATTCAGATCTGAGGCATTCCCTGGAGGCCAACGCGATATTAAGCATCTAATATTCTTTGGGAATTGGGACAGTCTATTATCTGTGTGCCACACAAAGAACGTATCTGCAACACTAATTAAAACGCCCCATAAGTAACTTTGCATGAAAGCATCCGTGTAGTGCAAGTAAACATTAGAAGACAAAGATTTTCCCCCTCTCTCCCCCTTAATATGTGCATACAAAAGAAAAGTATCCACTTCTTACAGGGAAGAAGTTTTATGTTTTTAATTAAACACTGCCTCTTTAAGATACTTTATGCAAATCATTTTTGCTATTGGCCGACATTTGTCTTTTAATAGACATATAAAAGTAGAATTGTATTTTATCATACTATACAAAAACAATAATTGATCATGCTATAAAAGTGGTATGCAGAACATTTTATATTCTAATTGTGGAGTTAATGACTGACGAATCAGTTTTAATAGATGCTATGATAGACGAGCGCGTTACCATTTTTGTTGGGAGGAGTCTCTGTTGCCCTACAAGCTACGTGTCAAGCGAAACACACACAGAGGCACTTTTGTCTCCTTCCCTAATGTGTGGTGACGTCTGGGCATGATCTGTGCTGATAACATCTCAGCGTGGTGCCATCACTACCCATTGTGTCTCTCCAAGTCCTTGGTAGATTCCAATTCTGCCCGATACGTCTAATCTCGCTCTGTATCTGTGCAATCTCCTTGCAGTGGTTTTCCATCCATGTCCACGAATTGCAAATGGGAATCGAATCAATGGACGGTTCCCTGTGGAGCCTTTTTATTCCCACTCGGACCGTCCATGTCGAATTTCAAACAACGGCACACTGTATCCCTTCTCTGAGTGTTGT
The DNA here is from genome assembly GCA_026784285.1 of Stomatorhinus walkeri. Taxonomy (NCBI): domain Eukaryota; kingdom Metazoa; phylum Chordata; class Actinopteri; order Osteoglossiformes; family Mormyridae; genus Stomatorhinus; species Stomatorhinus walkeri. Next base: position 2,386,727 of record JAODUD010000050.1, on the reverse strand, counting down.
GGGAATGAGGTCCCACCCACCGGTGTGGCATCCCAGGCAGCGGGTTGTTTTCGGGGGCTATCGCTCAACGAAGGTCAGTACATCCTAAAGAAGCTTCCCAGATGTTTTTGACCAACTTCGTTATGTGCAACCCGCTTTTTCTACCCGGTTACAAACAAGACTGGCGATTTGAATCATCACAAATAATCACGCTGGCTTGTTTTGTTTTTCTTAAATACTGTACCCGGAAAATCATTATTTGAAAATGTTAATACCGCTCTCAGTAAACACTGTGCACCTGCTAGTTAGTCAGCTTAAGCAGTGGGATGGCATTATGCAAATGGTGTTCCGGGGGGAGCCGAGCGGTGAGATGAGGTGCAAGATGTCAGCCGAGAGTGTATCAAGCCTGTGGAGTCTGAGCAGTCCTAAGGCATCTGAGGAGGCGGCCATAGCTCTCTCCCAAGCTGAGGAACACAGCTGGGAAATACGGTACCTTTAGAAGTGCCAAGCACTGTCAAGCACTTTGAGGGCACACAAATAATGTAAGAGTACATTCTTAGTTTCTGATTAGTTAAGTAGGTGTTAGTTACATACTCATGTTTGTTCATCATCAATCAGTCATAACTTCATATATTTCATGCAGTAACCGTACTCTCGTTCATGAGTTGTACTTGAGTAGTACCTGAGTTACTAGGTTACTTGTGCCCCCTCAACTATAGAGTCCAACCGAAGAGTGTTTCTCAACCCGGAGACACTCCAAGTTTTTACTCCCTGGCAGACTGCCTACAATTTTGCTCCCTATGGGGAGCAAAAACATGGACTGTCTGAGGGTTCCTGAGGGCCAGTTTGAGAAACACTGCTTTAGAAGACAGACTGTCCTTTGAGGATATTCTCGCTAAAGGGATGAAGCTGGATAATCAGAATTTTTATTGCTACGCGATCAAGGCGGGTGGAAATTTTTGTTGACACAGGTTGTTACTGTTGGAAATACTATGATAACAGGCCACAAACAATTAGGGCTTAACGCAGATAGATGACTGCTCAAATAAGTAATATTGCACAGAATCAGGCTTTCTCGCTCAAGTATGATTCTGTGTCCATGGTCACCACCAATGAGACTGAGGACAGAGGTTGTCTTTTTGTAATGTTAATTAGGGACCCGAACGACCACAGACTATTAAAAAATGCTTATCAGTGAGCTTTGCATTTCTGACAGAATTCACCTCTCGGCCTTCGACGCCGACTCAGCAAAATCCTGAAAGTCATTAGATCCAAATTCAGCTAAATTACATCTGCTACCCTCCTCTGTTTGTCCTTCAGGGTCATTTTACATTCTGAATGGTTACTGGAACCCACAAAATATTACAAACAATACAGAAGTCTCCTGACATATAATATATGGGTCAGGGCTTCAAGAAAACCGTCTGACTGAAAGCTTAAAGGGTTGAGGCAGTAGCTTTACAGTTGAAATGTTTCATAAGGAGTATCTGCAGTCAGTCAGCTAGCCGTTTGTTTTTAATAATACATGTATAATGAGTCACATGGCCTGATACATCATTAATTTGCACGATCACAACACCATATTCTGAGGACTGGAGTGTGGCTGTTTCGATCTAGACGTCAAAGTGTCCAAAAATTAATTTAACAGTAATACTGGAGAATAAATGGCTTTAATACCAAGAACATGTGGCCCTGCGCTCATCTCAAAGGTCGCTATTCCATCCAAGCCAGATTTTTCCTGGGGTTAGAAGATCTGTCTTCAGTGGGAGAAGACAACTTGTCTGTATTCAGCACACATACAGTTGACATTTATTACCTCTAACTCAAATAGGATCATTCGATGCAGCAAACCTATGTTTTAATACAACCGTTTGGGTGGAGAAGCAGAACGCAAAACAATTCAAATAAGAGACTATATGATAGGGAACTATTATGTTGCTTGAATTATTGTAAACGAATCGCTGACTCATTTTAGTTCACTGAATTATGAAAATTATTGCATTTATGGAAATGATTGCATTGTACAGAGACTTTGACCTACAGTCTGAAGCAGCCTTCAGGGACACATTGTGGCACATAAGTGACAGGGAAGGTGAGGTATTGAAATTCTCCTCAACGGAAAGAAACACCAGCGACTGGAATAAAACTCATGGCTGACGATGCTGTAAGAGGTCTTTCATTTTCAACCATGTCATTGTACTGGATCAGTTTATAAAGGGAAGTGTCTTCTCTCCGTTTGGTGGAGTTGAGCTTGGGGTAACATCAGCTACTCCGAGTCACAAATACATCCTGTGGCCGTACAGAAAGTCATCCTGCTTTTGGAGTAACAGTTTGAAGCAGGGAAACAGAAAAGTAGGAACAGAAAGTTCCATGGGATAGTTATTAAACTAGCAACTTGTTGAGACATTCTTTAATTTTTAAAAAATTATTTTGTTTGTACTAACCTGATAATTAACCACGCATTCTAACTGGGATAAACTCTACTTCGAACTTTGCAGATTAGATCATACCGTCCACATTCTTAGTCTGTAATCAGCAAAAATAACACAGCACAGAAAAATACGATATCTCACCTGTGAGCTCTTCTGTCAGGGCGATCACGTTTCAGTAAGTGCTCTCTATTTCAACAGATTCACTGACTGATAAATAAGAAGTACGTCATAAATACTTAATCGCGCCATACTCTAGCTTTCAGCGTCAACGTAAATCAAACTTAGTTCACCGCGTAGGCTCTCAAGGTGGAATAATTGGAAAAGCGTCCGTGCTTCCTCACCGTCAATGATTCCTTCGAGGAAGCCCAACTGTTCCAGAACCTTGACGACCACGGCCACCACCACCAGCACAGCAATCATCTCGAGTCCCTCCAAGTTCATGGTCGCGTTAGACCATGGTCCTGTCACGCCGGTGAGGAACCCGCACTGGGCCCTTCTGACTTTTAACTACGCAGAGGCGACCGACATCCCAGCTTTAGGCAGGAAAGACGGACCCGCAGTGGAGGGAAGGGAGAGAGAGAACGGGGGGGGGGAGAGTGACGAACCGAGTGCACCCATTGTCACCGGCAGGGGGTGGGAACCGGATGAACTATCCACTGCCAATTACCCAGAGCCTTGTTATCTTGCCTCCGCAGTCAGACGCCCATGAATTAAGGGAGACATCAATCCCCTGATGCCCCAGCAAAGGTGTGATACCCACACATCTGGGATACCACCCCCCCCCACTCTGCCTAGGGGCTCTGCACAGCATTGTTCAATATAATCTGTTGCTGGGGCAACGAGACCTCAAACAAACAAGTAGCTCCGGGGCCCAAAGCTTACACAGGAATAGGAGCGTGCTCATTGAACCGTATTGAAATCCCATAAATTTCACAAAGGAGCGATTATCCATAAATGAACGTTAGCAGGTAGCAGATAGAAAGGCTAATAGAACTCCTATAACACGGTGCTTTGTCTGGGTCAATATCTCACGATCAATAACATTGAAAACATTCTAAATAATCCATGGCGAATTTTTACCCATCGGTCGATGCACTCCTCCAAACATTCTGCAAAAATATGAAAACATTTTTCTTCAAAAGGAAACAGCAACTAAAATTATTTTTAATCATTTGAAATCAGGAGCGAAGCCTTACAAATGAGCGGTAATCAATGAAAACGTTGACTATTCAACGACAGTAGCGTAGCTACGGTAAATGGAAAATAGAACTTGCTTGTGGTGTGTTATGAAGAAAGTAATAAAACTAACATAGCCTAGAGTTTCATAAGTTTACTTTCTGTGAAGTTTTAGTTCTGCAGAACAACAACAGGGCTCAGTTTATCAATCAGTCAAATTTACCCAGTGAGCCAATTTGCTAAAAGCCTCCCCAGTAAGTGACCCTCAAAATCACCTAGTGATCCACTGATCACAGCTCCAGTTTCTAGGCCTCATTTCCCACAACAGGGAGCTGTGTACCCCCCCCCCCCCCTACTTTGAGTAGTGAAAGTAGTAGACGATGTACGGGATCAACTGCTCTTGGCTACTTTTGCGGAACGTAAAGGGAAAGTAAACGCGGCGGCAAGATCCGACGAAAAGCGGGGAAGATTCGGCATTAATATCGGTAACGAAGTATCCAACCAAATCGCATGTGTTAATCTGAATGCATATGTTAAAATGCATCCCTCATAAAACGAGGCCCTTTTTTCTATGTTCTGACACATGATATTTCCTGAATGCGTGCGGAACTCTTTTAGACTGCATAGCATGCTTCGATCTCACAAGCACTGTGTATGTAATGCCAGTCAAAAGTCTGGACACACCTGCTTTAAGTGCATTTTAGCTATATGATTCACTGGATAGTAAAGGGTCTCAATGCAATTTAATAACACATGTCAAACATTGCAACAACCTGGAGAAATGTTCAACATTTCAAATATTTCACTAATAAACGTTAGTCGCATATTCTCGAGGTGAGCTTAGGGTCATTGCTCTTGTTGAAAACCAAATGATTTTCAGTGGCTGTGTCCAGACTTTTGACTGACACTGCAGTGTAAGGATCTTTCCTGGAAGTTCATGTGAATGCCTGACCATTTGGGGGCAGCACTGTCTTTGGTGATGTGAACATTGCTGGCATTGCGGAATGAATAAAGCATGCTAAGAGAAGAGTCAAAGAACAGTCAAGAGAGAGTCAGACATTCTTCGTCCCAGCTGCTTAAAAAGAACTGGTACAGAAGATCTATTCACACAGTAAGGTATTTTCTATGAGAACGGCATGCTGAAAATCAGAGACTCTGCTAATTTTGACGTGAAGTTCTGCAGCTTAAGAGCACTGTCACATCCACGTTACCAGCGGGCGACCAGAAAGCAATTATAGCGCCTCTGCTCCAGAGCACAGTCTTCAAGCTGCGTCAATCAAAAGCGACTAATAATAAACAGTACGTGGCCACGAAGTTCCACCCCTAAACTCACCGAAACCACATCTTCGGCACAACTAACATAGATGTGCCTGTTCACTTCAGAAGTAACATCCAAACTTTAATGTGCTGACGTGCCACATCTATACCTCTGATTTAGATCTTACCGAGAGTGGAGTCTGAGATCAAGTGGTACGTTAAACAGGATCCATCTGGTGTATGATGGAAGTCAGGATGAATTTCAGGCATGGAAATGGAAGTCAAAAATTCTTCTTAGAAAATATCGAAGTGCAACAAATACTGAGAGGTCCTCCCTTGAAGGTTACAATGAAATTATTCAAAAATGTCACCAGGTAGAGGCGTTATGGTGGACCTACATTTCCAGAGAGCATCATTCACTTACAGGGGCCATCAAGCACAGCACATAATGATCTCCTCAAATGAGTCACGATTATTAGCTGATTAAATATCGCCATAGGCATGGTTCCCTCTCTGCAACCTAGGAACCTTCAGCTCTATCTCAAGTGATCCGAAAGCAGAGGAAAAATCCTTTGAGTTTAAACATGCGTTCACTGTAGCACATTTGTGCAAGATGTCCTTTAAACTTTGGGCATGATGTTTTAAATGCCACTTGTTGCTTGACAAGAGTACATCCTTGATGTATGTCCATATGCAGGGTGAAACAGCCAAGAGCATCTCAAAGAAGCAAATTGTAGATGGAGTTTGACCAGAGCGCTGCTTCAGGCCGATAACCTTTAAAAGAATGGAATTAGTCGCATGTTAATCTTGTTTTGGTGTCATCAACATCTAATAACGGATCTGGGCATTGCGAATGCTGCAGGACGTACCCTCTGCGCATGCCACCGAGCCAGGGGGCCCAACGCTCATTCGCCGTCGGACAGCGCGAATAAAGAGCTCGATTGCAAATTTCTCTTACTGATTACATAATAAGGACACAGACTTGTAATAAAGGATATTTGTCAATGGACCGATTTCTATGATGCAATTTAAAAGAAAAGCTGAATAAATCTGGCAGTGATGTTCTAAGTTTGCAAGAAAATTTGAAAGTTTGGGAGGCTGAATGAATGCAATGCGACAGCATTTATGATTCGCAAGTAAATGACTTAAAATTTAATTTCACATGGTGAGGAGATTTTGCTTAATTTTCTTCTGAGTAAATGTTGCCATGGAAATGAAGCTGAGGACTGATGGACACAGCCAGGAATTCGCAAAATAGAAAACATAAGGTGAGGCAAAATGTTTGAATTCTGATGTCCTGCTTCATACAGTCTTACGCATTATCTGCTAGTGCTTCACCTGTTACTCATTTGCTAAAAAGTTGCAAAATGAAGAATTTCACTTACCACTTACAGGGATAAAGAAACAGATATATTTCTGTCTCTAAATATCACAAAACCTTTCAGGGATCATCTTCCACCTCGCGTCCATGTTTCTTCTAACCTCACCTCTGCTAGGGAAGTGATGTAACAGTCATATGGACCTCCTTGTGTGACTGAGTCCGCTGGTTTATAATCTATGTAAACAACAGACACTCTGTTTTCCAAGCACGTGGCAAAAACAGGAGTTAATGTCGGGGTTCCTTGTCGATGATCTGGAACACCCTTGTAAAAGTCATTTTGATGTGATCTGTCTGAAAATGGCATTAATGAATATTTTTTTAAAACAAAAAAAACATACTCGGATGTCAATGTGGTATAGCAAAGAGCAGGCAGGTCATTTCCACATGAAAGGACAAAATAAGAGCCGTAATAATAGATAATGGAGATAATTTAATGCTCGCAGCCTAGTGTTTAAATGTGGACTCTACTTCAAAGACGTAAGCTAATGCTGCTATAAACCTATGGCAGGAATCCATAAAATCCCCCAAAGGTTACATGAAATAGAGTCCGACAGACAGGCCGTGTCCAATAAAGATGTTAAACGGTGCTCCTTAAACCCGCAGAACCACAGAACACGTCATTAATGGAAGCGAGCTGTCGGCCTTAACGAACGGGAGATTATTCACTTTGCTCTCACGTTTACAGTGTAAGCTCAGCATCTACATTCATTAGGTGTTTCGTCCCTTCAGGAAGTCCCCGTTCTCAAAACGCGAGCTTTTACCTGTTTGTAAATAAGGGAGTATCATGCTTGTGGTGCAAAAGCAGAGTACACCTGCGGGTCTAACAGGAATGAACCAGTCTGGTAAATGTGAAGCACACTGGAATTTATTTCAGTGCATCTGGAAATGAACAGTCAAAGCATTCCAATAGTACAACTGCTTTTAGGAGTCAATTCGGTTTCTGATACATCCACAGTAAGTCGCTCTGGAAGTCAAACTGTGGAATCGGTTCAGGGTGGTTGATTTATGCCTAAAGATTTTATCGCTGACCACATGCTGCAGAACATAAACCAACTGCAGGGCAAATTTGGGACTGAAAAAAGACTGTTGGAAGACGGAAGGACAGAAAGACAGAATTTTTACTCTGCCACACCAGGTATGTGTGACTCTGCTGCCCCCACTAGAGGATCAAAGGTACTGCGGCATAATATACATTTTGCCACCAGAAAAAGCATCCTATACACTTGATATTATGCCATATGATGCTCACCATCGTAGCTTTAAGGTTTTTTTGTTTAAAAGCAGATTAACATGATTCAGACAGTTTATTTTAAGATTAGCCTAAAAGCATAAATCATCCATTCGGCCGTTAGAATTGATCTGAATCATTGCAAAGTGGAACAGCATGGCTATGAGATACTGGCTTCTGAAGAGGATTTTTTCCAAAACATACCCGCAATCGTTGTGCTTTGGGAAACCTGTTTCAACCACTGAGATGTACAGACATGTTGTGCTTTTCTACTATTTTATATTGTTATCAGTAGCAGAAGTTGTGCTATGGGTCTGTTTAGCCACTAGAGGGCACCCACATCCCCTTTACTGCTCAGTCATGAAGCTTTAAGCATTAGATGTGTGTGATCCTGTGTCGGTCTTCTAACTTGCACCTGTTTGACAGAGACAGGTGTGTAGCTAGAAATTTTGCTCCCCCCAATTAAATGCCCCCTTAGGCCCACCACTTGGGTTGACAGTTTCAGTCTGAAGAAATGCAGGTAGATATAATTTGCCAAGTGAGGGTCGTGTCTGATGGTAGATTTTGCCCCCCCGAATCTGCTGGGGAATCCACACCCCTCCGCATTCTACTCATCTCCTGATCCGCATTCTACTCATCTCCTGATCCGCAGTCTCCCGGTTGTACTCATCTATCAATCGCTCTCTCACACCCATGTGCTAGCAGAAATGAATACCCAGACTCAGGGTTTCCAGGACAAGGTAACCGGCGCTCTCTGTGAACACGGTCTCAGTTTTTCGACTTTTGAAACTGGGGCACTTGGCAAAATCGCCGGCCAGCAAAAACATTTCCATAAAAGGCACCTCGGCTCTGAGAGACGGTCCCTGCCAAAGTGTCCTGCGGCACCTGTACCCTCTTCCCGAATTAGAGCTGCCCTTTAAAACCCCCGGCACGGGTTCGAGCCACTCGCTGCCGGCTGGAGTCGCACTATTATGAAGCAGATACAGTTCATTCACAGAGACTGTCAGCAGATGTTAAAATATACACAGCATATAGCAAACAATGGTGCTTGTCTCACACAGACTTCACATCTCAGGTGACAGATCCCACATCCATCTACTGTAACCTCATGTAACGGGGGGGGGTGGGGGGGGTTCAGTGAGTCACTCTCTGGTAAAGT